>BPLR01006506.1:0-79086 GCA_021605095.1 Caerostris extrusa
TCATTATTATCTATATATAATAGATAGATAGAGAGAGAGAATGATACACGTCTAAAAATCATTTATTATATCTACATACATATAGAATGATAATTTATATTTCTGCACAAAAGAGGAATAAAAACATGTACGATATTTGAAGATGTGAAAAGCAATGTTAATTTGATATATGAACATGAATGACAAATGAATGAATAAATCCGCAGTTTTCCAGCTCAAGCCGAAAGAGCAATCATTCAGTGTAATAATATTAACAAGTTCGGCAGATGAATTGAAGGATTACTACAGAACAAGATAAAATTGTTCGTTCGGAACCTCGAAACTTTTGGGAAACTTTTTCTGCCTCTCAGATTTCTCCCAATAAATATTCATTACATTTCAGCTTTTAGGTTCTTTACATAATATTTTCTTTTGAGGTAGCCGAGATCTATAGCTTGGTACAGAAAATTTTGTTCAGTGCGTTCTTTTATGCAGGAATTGGCGAATGATGTGAAGTATTTGCAGTCTTCATAAAAAATATTCCAAATTTCTAAAACAAATCATCCAAAACTCGCATGGAAGACTAGACTGTCATGTACTCACCTCATCCTCTGTTTCAAATGCTATTTAACCAAGCTCTATTTGTGATTTATTAAAATGTTTTTATTATCGTTTTTTATTTTTCATAATAAAAGTCTAAATATTTGTTAATATTATTACACTGAATGTCATAAAAGGAACCGCAGCTCAAAAAGAAGTACTTTCAAAATTGAAGCAAGGTTTTTCAGCTGAGGTTTATTACAAATAATTACAATATTAAATACAAGGACAAATTATTAGGAGAAAACAAAAATAAAAGCATTATCAGTACCTTGTTAGGTTACCTCTAATTTAAATGCAAGTGCAATACAATTGGACATTGAGACATACCGGTTTCTTAGGTTCTCTGGCTGATATCTCGGCAAATATAAAAGCCATGCTTGTGAGCTGACCAAATAGATGCAGAGATAACACAGAAAGCAACCTTAAAATTTAAAGAAATATTATATATTAAAAAGTCAAAGTTATTACATTATTCTTCTGAAGGTTGCTGTTACTTAAATTGGGTTATTCTATTTTACTATATATTCATGCATTTGTTTTTTCAAAACAATGAAGTGTAATGTCATCAATCTTTAAAGTCAGTACTTATTTTCTTCGAGCTAGCAAGGAGTAGTGCTCATCCATAATTAAGGATAATTCAGAATCACACAGAAATTGAACTCTAAAATAAAAAATTTCACCTGTAGAATTATCACACACATCTTGAAGAAGAATATGCAAATTACAGGGAAACCACCAGATGGCGCGGATAGTACGTCACAATGACGAGAGTGTAAGAGAGGGGTATATAAGGAATGGTGGCAAAGAAGTAAAATTGTTCACAAGCGCTTTAAAAAGCCTTTCAGTGCAATAACCGCATAGTTATGGCACAAAGGAAGCATTTGGATGATTTTTTACGTGGTAGAATTATCGGACGACGGAGAATGTGGACGTACCCAGCTGAAGTATCCGAGTAACTTGGAATCGCCTAGAGTGTCATCTCCAGGCTTTGACAACGATTCAAGATGATGGTAATGGTAGTAGATGTTACAGCACGGGTCGCCCCACGAGTTACAACGCCGAATGAGGACCGGTATTTAGCAGTTACTGCCGAAACAGACAGAGCACAGCATCAGGCCTGTCTCGTCAGCTCTCTTCAGCTACCGGTACGACAGTTTCAAGGCAGACCGTGTAGGGACGCTTAGGGCACATTGGTCTATATGCTCGTAGGCCTGTCAGATGTGTTTTCTTACCGCAACTCACTGTCGCCTGCGATTAACCTGGAGTAGAGAGCATGCATTGTGGACACCGCAACAGTGGTCTGGTGTGATGTTTTCCGACGAGTCCAGGTTTAGTTGGCAGTCTGATTCTCGCCGGACTTTCATATGGAGCGCCAGGTACCCGTTACCACCAAGAGAACACCATTGAACGACACCGTTACGGTGGCGCAGGATGGCTCGTTTGGGGAGGAATTATTCTTGGTTCCAGAACTGACCTGCATGTTCAGAGTGTAACATGACAGGCCACATCTATCGGGATGTCATTCTGGAACAACATGTACGTTTGTTTCGGGGCGCCATGGGTGCTGAATTTCTGTTTATGGATGACAGCTTCGTCCTTACCGTGCAAAACATTGTAGACGAATGCCTTCAATTGGAGGGTAGCACCATATGGATTGCCCCAGCATACTCACCGGACTTGAAACCAATAGAGCATGTGTGGGATATGCCCAGGGCCGACGAATTGCAGCCCGTCCGCCCGCTCCCACCTGTTAACGGAACTTCGGAGAGCATTGCTTGATGAGTGGTGTAATATTCCCCAAGATCAGATTGATAATTTGATACTCAGCATGCCCTAGGCGTTGTAAGGCCTGTATTTGCATCATCCGGGAGACATACTCCATATTAACCATCATACTAACCATGTTATACTGTTTTTTGTAAATAGGTTCTTTTTTTTGTAACCAGGGAGTAAAAATCGCAAATTTTATTAATTGTGTCAAACATATAGCATCTTTTTTTTTGCTCTTTACCTTTGTTTAATAAATAGACCTTACAAATAAGTCAAATTTGTTTTGCTTCTGTCTCTTTCTTTGCCTGAACTTCATTATCCTTAATTTTATGGACATGAATGTAGTTTCAAATGACTGAGTTGTAAGGTTGTAAAATCGAACATTGCTAATGTTCGAGATACAAGGTCCAATTTTTTTCGAGTTGCGGAGGGAAACTATATACCAAAATGGCTTGTGGGGATTGACTCATTATTTCGACTTATAGAGGGTTGAAATTTCGAGTAATGGTTTTGGGGCTTGAAGGGGAAGGGAACAAAAAAAATTTTTTCGAGTTGTGGAGGTTTTCGACTTATCGAGGTTCGACTTAAAGCGGTTCTACTGTATATTCTAATGACGCAAACAGATTTAAAAAAAGACCGGAATTTCATTGTCCTTCTCTTAAGCAACTGTCTAGTTTACTTCCAATAATAAATGAATTTCTCATGATTTAAGATGGATAAATGATTTAAGATCCAATAAGTTGTCACCGACATTTTGATAAAACGTTGTCAACCTTCATTATCATTTCGCTCGATGCCTTTTACTTTGAAGAATAATAGATGGGGTTATTTTCATCGTGTCGGCCAACTAGGACTTTTAACATTAGTCCTACAAAAAGGACTTCCCAAACAGGATTAATATATTTAATCAGTCAATTAGCGTTGATATATTTAATCAATCAATCCAATTAACAATTAGTATATTTAATCATTCAATTAGCATTGATCAATATAATTAATCAATCAATTAGCGTATTTAATAAATGAGCATATTATTCAATATATTTAAAGACAAAAGTTGAGTCAAAAGCAAAAAAAAAAGTGTCTAAATAACACTACTCACCAACCACGAAAATAGTCATCCTAGCCACCCAATAGTATAAAAATAGTGCTGAAAGAAAAATAAATAAACAAAACGTGTTTCATATTCAATAAATTGATTTTAATAAAACACCTCTCTGTTTTCCTTTCTTTTTCTTTTAGATCTTTATAATTTAAATATTATCTACCGTATTAAATGACGCTATTCATTAACATGTTCACATGTTTTTGTTTGATTTAATTTTAGTAGAGGTATTAGAGATAAGGTAGTTCAGATAACGTTATTTGAAACGACTGTTCTTCTTGTGACATACTTTAGCGAAAGTAGCTGAAAGCTTTCAAAATAACAATACCGAAACCAGTATTCTAAGCGCCAATTGGTGAACCTTTATAAAAGCGATCGGGTCGATGTACTTTTGCACTGCATGCAAATACTTTAATGCATTTTTTGTTGCATACAAAGATAGCTAACTAGCATTGACAAACACATACACAAAAATATATATATATATGTCATAAGTGTCAGTGATTATAAATAGGGTTCATAATGTTTTATAATACTAAATAAATCCTTGATTTTTTTTGTACATTGACTTAACTTGAATCTGGATACTATGCGCATATCTACACTATCACAATCGCCATGAAGTGCCTTCATTTATGAAGTCAGTGACTGCAACGGATGTCGACAATGAATTCGAACTTCCTGCTCAATATTTGCGCAAGTTATCACTGGAATACGAAAATCAAATAAGGTTTGTATGTTCAAACGATTACTCCATTTCCCTGATGTTCTTCGCCACTAGCGGTAGTTATTTAACTGATTCAGCGTTACCCCAGGGAAGAGGGCTGCTGCATTGGATACGCAGACACGCTGCATCGGATACAATCTTGAACTAACACGCCCAAGGGTGGCATTTTGCGCTTTTCACGAACCCAATTGAAGGGCATTCTCGCTTTTGATTTATTGAAGCCATAGGCACAAGATGTGTCGGTTAGGCTTTGCTTATCCTTAGGCAGCAAAGCAGTTGTTCGATATGAGGTTCAATAAATAAATCTATGCGATCCGCAAAGTATGAAAGTTATAAAATGGCTTTTTAACTCCATTAGGATTGACTGATGGCTGTCTGTCTTTGCTATGCAAAATCCGGGTGTCATCTGGCTGGAGATAAGCATGCAATGCGAGCTCTTAGCATTTAAGGAATAATTTATTTCTTTCAAGTTAAGCTACTTGTAAGGCACACATTTCGGATAGAATGTAGAAATTCAGAACGATTTTTAATAAAAATATCGATTATTCGATCGATATCGATCTTTAATAAACATATCGATTTTAATAAAAAAAAAAAGTAAACCACTAAAAATCTATCTCTTCATCAAAACACAGTTTAGATAAGATCGATATTATTGAGTCAATAGGCAATTAAGTCTTATGTCAACAGCGAAAAATAACTCGATATCTTTGTTGGAATTTTGTATACATAATGAGGGGCCTGAATGGCCGAGTGGCTAGCGCTCTGGCGCTCGGTACCCAGGCTTCGGGCTCGAGTCCCGGTGGGGCCATGGATGCTTGTAGTGGTTCGGAATCCACTTTAAAACGTAGGTCCCGGTCCTAATAGGATCGTAGAGCGTTGCGGGGGCATTGTTACTTCGTGGCTTATCTTCAAGTTGCACGCGCCCCCTGGGTCATGCAAAGTGAGTACGTCTGTTCAGCGCTTGCCTTAAGGCACCCAAGACCAAGCTGTCTAAGTGTTTGCCAGCTGCATTAGAACAACAACAAAAAAAAAAAAATGTATACATAATGAATGAAAATGTCAAAGTTTGTATTTAAATAAGCATATTTTTTTTCTGACTACCACTTATGCGATACATTTTTCACAAAAAGCCATTCAATTATTTATTGACTTAAATTTGGATCTATATTTTTAAATCCAAAACAACTTCTGCATTAATTACGTCATGATTGCTAATATATATATATTCCCCTATGTATGCCCCGAACTTCCCACCGACTGATGTTGAGGGAAGGGGCATTCACTTATGCGAGTACTTTTAAAGGTAACTATCCCTCGTTTGCGTGCCATATGGGAGAAAACCCATAAACCTCACACTAGGCAGTGTAATTATTGATACGAGACGCTTTACACATTCTCACATTCGCCATTGATTCCCCCTCGTTTCTGAAAAAAAAAGGGACTCCGATTCAAACATGATTCCTCTTGCCATGAGTCGTACAAATCTATATTTGACATCCTTCTTTTCTTATTTACAGTTCTTTTGATATGATCTTATTTACTTAAAATTATTATTTAAAGGAAATGATTGCTGTGCATCAGGCTCTATGGAGATTTCCCAACAAGAATAAATGAATTCATTAAAAAAAAAAAAAAAAAAAAAAAAAAAAAAGGTTGATAAATTCTTTTTTCCAGCAAAAGGCATGAAATAATGCCTTTGATTTCCTCTAAATCGATATTGATATATACTTATCGACAGCAAATTTATTATCTGTTCTCCTTAAATTATCCAAGACCATTCGTTTGAGAAAAGGACTCTTTTTTTCAATTCCTTCTATTAGCTCACACTCTCCCTATATATATCTTGTTCAAATTTTCAGTCATTTATAAAATACTTTTTATTCCTCCACTCAAGTTCAAATACATTTTTTTTTTAACTTTTAGTGGATGACACTGGATGTTAATGCAGTTTTTTTCAAATATTAATTTAGTAATTAAATTTAATTAATTAATTTTAATTTTTTTAGATTTAAGTTGCATATATCTATCAATAGATGGCGCCAGATAAACTTAAAAAAATGAATGAAAATTATTTATAAAGGACTTTTCGCAATATAGTGAAAAAAAGTAGGAATTGAATTTAAATTTTTTTTTTTTTTTTTTATATTACTTTTTTTTTTAAAGAGCAACAAATCAAAATCTCTCTCACACACACACATAGATGTACATTTGTTGATGAAATATTCTTTGATTGTTATTTATTTATTTATTTTTGACATTTCTTCCCCTCACAATTTAAAAATCATAGGACACAAAAAAAAAAAAAAAAAAAAAAAAAAAAAAAAAATTCCGCCATAAAAAAAAAAAAAAAAAAATTAATAATAAAAATAATAATAAAAAAAAAAAAAACCATGCTCAAAAATAGCACCTTTTTTTCTTCCAGAATATCTATCTACATATCTATACGTATATAAGTTAGCTAGTTAGAGTGCTATCACCCATTGCGTAGCAATAAACAGAGCGACGTAATAGGGAAGAAAGATATTTTAGGAGGGGTATTAATGGCAATAAAAATGTTTTCCTTTTAATGCCATAATTTTTTTAATCTTTAAAATTTTAAATTATGTAACACCCAAAGAAATATTAGATCAAAATAATCCGTGATAACTATTAAATTTTTTTTTTTCTTTCGAAACTGCCTTGCACCGTGTCTATCTGTAATGATCACAAGGGATCGATTCGTCCATTTCTGGTGGTCGAACTACAGTCGATCTGCAATGGTAAATGTCCAATAAAAGCTGTAAGTGAACAGCAGACATGCGAAGGGGGCAGATTGTGGCGCAGAGAGAGAGCGGAAATCGGCTGGCAGATGAGTCGCAGTACACCGTCGGAATACCGTAGTGGCTGGTGTCGTGTGACAGAGGATGTCGAAATAATGCACGCCGGGGTCAGATGGAACAGGATTTGGCGTCCTTCACGATTCAGCTGCACAATTCGTCACCCGACGCATTCAATCGCAGGATTAACTCTTTCGCATTGCTTCATTAGAACACACTTCAAATATATACAATAACAAGAGTTAATGAGTAGGGAAATATATATACCGCATGTTTCCATATAAAAGTCGTAGTATACCATATATAAATCGAAAAAAAAAATTGACCAAGCTGTCTAAGTGTTTGCCAGCTGCATTAGAACAAAAAAAAAAAAAAAAAAAAATAAATAATAATAATAATAAATAAGTCGAAACAAAAATCCATCAACATCCATTATTTATGGTATTCTATTATTAGAGGGTTTTTGCATAACGTTTTTTTTATTGTCCGATATTTTTTCTTCCTAGCACGCATGCTCATAGGAAACATTGTACCTATTGCGCATGCGTAACTGTAATACTGCACAACTGAGCTATTCCTACGAGCATGCGCGCTAGGGAAGAAAAAATATCGGACGATAAAAAAACGTTATGCAAAAACTCTCTATTATTTCTGCTGTGAGGAGGTGGTGTTTTTTTTTTTTTTTTTTTTTTTTTTTTTTTTTTTTTTTGTCAGTTGGGCGCACATTTCGTCCACATCCGATTTTTCGTTTTGACGACAACGCAACACACCAGCAATAAAAACAACTTATTTTCATAAAACGAATAACTCATTTCATTTAAAAATAGATTTTTTTTTCATAAACATGAGAAATAAAACATCGCTTTAGTTAGCTGTATTTGGCTATTTATACACTCGCGCCCGCCTAACGGAAAAGTACCGACGTTTTTTGCGAGATAAGCGAATCCGTTTATAAGCAACACCTCGTAGATAACTATCTAGCAGGTGCTAATATAAGTCGATCCCCGTATTTTAGCTTTAAAACAGTTCTAAAAATTATCGACTTATACTCGAAATATACGGTATATGTCTATTCATATCGTTTATTCCTTCCTTTACATTGATTTCCATAGCATTTTAGCGTTTATAAACTGTACTTAAATCGGTTATTTTACTAAGCCTTATTTTTATCAGCAATATCCACAGCTGGGTAGTTGTTTCAATAGTTGAGCAATACAATAGCAATAGCTGAGCAATACAATAGCAATAGTCAGCAATAATTGAGCAAGCTACGGAGCTCTTTTAAAAATAATTACATAAATTTTCACAAGAAAAAAACTACAAAAATTATTGAAATGAGTTTATTACCTGCTTTATTTTTTAACAAACAATGTGTTGTTTTCTTAACCAGTTTTTGGACAGTATCACAAATTAGTCTACATGAAACATTATTTTGTAGCCTTTAGTTCAGCAAATCTTTTCATGGCACTTTCTATATTTGTATTGATAGAAATACATTCGACTCTCATTTGAAAGTCCGAAGATACTGAAGACATATTTTATTGTCTTAATAGTGTCATTAAAAGTGGTATATATAATATATGCATGAGCTTCTTTTCCAGTCAGATTAAAAAACTTTATTTATTTATGGATTGATTGATTTTGTATGATTCTTAATGGCACTCCTAAGCACATAGTGAGCCTCTAGTAATTGCCCGAGTTGCCAGCGCCTTGAACTAGCTCTGTATATTCATGCATATTTTTTATTAAAATCGTACAAAGTACAGACCAAATTAAAAATGGGATGCCCTTAATAACATTTGTAATTATTATTAGATCTTCACATAAGTGGTATCACTGGAAATGACTCAAAGGGAACCAACCTATGATACAATTAATTTGATTAACAAAAGTAATTAACGGGGTTAATCAACCACTACATTAAAAAAAAAAATTAAAAATTTGAAATTTTTTCACTAGAAATTTTCCTTCGTAATTTTTTTTTTTTTTTTTTTTTTTTAAAACAGCTAAAGAAAACCGAGATTTTCAGCGTAGGAAAAATAGTATATCCTGTAGCATTTTTCCCACCGGAAAGTTGCAATATTCCGTTCCCAGGAGAGGAATATATATTCTTTAACAAGTACGCAATAACAACATATCATTCAAATTTGATAGCAGATAAGCAGTGTTGTGGATAATTATATTACATGCAAGTAGTGTTTGTACTAATGAGAACAACCTGTCACTCAAATCTGATAGCAGATATTCAGTGTCAGGGTTCGACCTCATGAAAATAGCGATTGTCTGTGCGACCTTCACTGTCGAAACAATTACAGATGGAATATGAACTAAACCACGAGTTGTTACATCGTGATTGGTAATAGAACATGGGCTGAGAAAATGTCTACTCCAAAGAGAAGTCATGGAAGCTGATCCCCCTCTTGACGAATTTTCTTAAACGGAAGTTTTTGGAGATGAAGAGGAAAGTTTTTGCGACGAGTCAACAAGAAGTGTTGTTTTTCTCTGAAGTGACTGAAGTTTCCGCCTGTTTTCAAAGTGAGCTTTTGTGGCTTCATGAATCACCAGGCAATTAGATTCATCATAGACTCGAGAACTCTGAAAATCCCCATCCTTGAAGAGAACTGCATTTGCGAATTAAATTTAATTCGTTATTTTTCATTTTTTTTTTTTCTAAATAATTTGTGATAATTAGTGTCCGATATATATATATAATTGCTTGTAAATAAAAATTAAAGTGTTCCCATGAACATGAAAGTGACCCTCTTCTTGAAACCGTTATAGGTCTAGTATAGGCCGGGACGTTACAATCCACCAATTTTTTGGTAAAAATTCTGATAGCTTTTAAAATAACAGAAAAAGGGCCCATGTCAATATTACAATCGTTTCATTCAATAACTGAATGATATGTTAGCGTCTTCGTGTTATGACTAGTAAAAAGAAAGCAAGAAAAATTTGTTTGATTTCATTTAAAAACATTTATAAACGATAAAAATTATTCAAATGTCTTTTTAAATAATAGTAATTACATGGCTTTATTATTTTATCGCAGTTATAAAATTTAGATTCAATAAAACCTAAATGGTACCTCCTATGATCGACGAATGGTCAAAATGATTTTGTGAACACCCTATAAAAGTTTAAAAATAAAGAACACACAATTAATTTTATTTATTTTTTTTTTAATTTATGTACTCCGCCAACAAGAGTTGTAGGGAACAAAAAAGACGAAGCTTTCTTACTTTTTCCTGATTATTTATTGCTAAATGATGAATGTAAAAGGATTTTTTTGCATGATTGCGGTTTAATAAAAACCTGTTGTGAATAGAAACCCGTGAGAATTTTGTCCAAACTAGTTTTTAATTTTTCTGAAAGGGATTGAATAAGAGTTGATTATTATTTTTTTTTTTTTGCATTTTTATTCTTTGATAAAATAATCTTCAATTTTCAATTAAAAATAATTTAAATACGAATATTGTGTTCAATAGAATTAGGAAAGTCAGTTAAATCGGATTAAAATGAAAGAATGTGACAGCAACGATGCTTATACGAACAGTAACGAAAAGTGCTTATTTCATTTTGAATTGAGTAGTCAGTTACACAAAAGAAGACTATTTTTGTTCTAAAACCAGTGTCTTTTAGGATTCTTTGGTCCGAATGCAACACAATGGAAATGCATTTAAATAAAAATTGTACTCAGACTTACGTGATTGGAATCGGCCCCGCCTATCGTGTAGCTTCGGGATATTACAGAATTTCAAAAACAATTATCCTCTGAATACCAGTTTTTTTTTTTTTTTTTTTTTTTTTAATTCATTTAGCCTAGTTGCAAAATACATGACAGATTTGTAGCAAATGAAGCGTACACCAGGGATGATGCCCTGGAGGAAAAAGAGAAAGGCTTCTAGGAATTATTTCCAAAGGAAATAATTCATAGGAGCCTTTTTCTAATTTATTTCTAAAGGAAATAAATATCTCTCCAGAATCATCAAACTGAAAAAAAATGGGAAGGCTTTTACATATACAAAAATTGTCACGTTGTTAGATATTGTAAAAATAAGATATTTGCAGGTTGAACGTTGTTTAGTGAGTTATCCAACTACTTTCCGTTGATTTTATTTTGACCGTACACTTGTAAAGTGTATTGGTGTATGACCTTACACCGATACACTTTGAAATTAAAAGACATCAGATCAAAAGAAAAAATAATCGATTAATTTAAAAATGTATTTACAATGACTTCAGTCAACATTCTTAATTTAAGAATGTTCACTGAAGTCATTGTAAATACATTTTAAATTAATTTAAGAATGTTGACTGAAGCCATTGTAAATTCTCGATCATTAAATTTTTAGATTACTATCGTCTCCTATAACAGGGGTTTGTTTCAAATGTTTCACTACAGCGTTCAAGAAGTTCAAATAACTATTTATTTGCAACTTACGAACTAGGAGTTTAAAGAAATTTAATGTAAAAAATTCGAAATCAAAGTATTATAAAGGGAATACAAATATACTTAAAGATTTCAAAAAAATAAATTGAATAAGATCTGTGAAAATAAATGTAGAAACACGTCAGACTCTAAAAGAGAAACTCTGTGTAAAAGAATAATACAGATCCTAATTCTGGAAAGTAATTAAATAAAATAACATGAATTACTCAGAATACACATTTTCTTCTGACGGACTCATTTTATCGAATAAGTTATTTAAATTCTTCATTAACATTCTTTTCTGAATGAAACGACATTAGCAAGAAATAAGAGTCGAAAAGAAACTTCAGAGGAAAAGTTTAATGCAGGAATAGACCGACTTCCCCAGATAAAGAAAGTAACACAGTAAAAGAAACAGAAAGGCATTCGAAAACAACAGCGTTGCTTTCGAAGCACTTTGACTTGAGGTTATTCGCTGCTATACTTGGGGGCAATAGAGCACTGCCCCCACTGATTGGGTTGCGTTTTTTATTCTACAACCCTAAAAACACTAAGAGAATCCTTTCGCAGAAAAATACAGACAACGCAGGTTTTTCGCATATATATATATGTTAAATTTCGCATATATATATATAAAAAAAAAGATTTATATTATTCCAAAATTTAAAGTGTATTTTATAAATTTTCCAGTTTGCATTTGGTCATATTTTTCATTTGGATTAAATTGTATTCAAAATGCTTAGAACAAATAACATGCTTGCATCGTTGGGTTTTTTATATTTAAAAAAATAATCCTAAATGCGGGAAATATATCGCCATAACGCTTAATTTTCCATTTAACCGCTTATTTATCTGCTTGTCTTTGAATATTTATTTATTATTTACTTTTCTTACTGTTTTTAGGACTCATGAATTTTTTTTTTTTTTTTTTTTTTGACATTTCGTAATTTTTTGGACCCAGCGAAAACCTTTTTCGAAATTCTGTGAAAGTCATTGTATCGAATGTTTTGAAAAATTATAAGAATAACATCCAGAAAAATGTCATACTGAATTGTCCAGCATTGTATGAAATTGAACTGGTGTTTCTGTAACAGGTAAAGTGCGAATGCAGAATGAATTCCATGTCAACAACTTCCGGAATAAAAAGAGACTTTTCAAAGAAACGAGATTGAACAAGAAGGATGATTCGGTTTGAAGAAGAAAATTTCATGTCTTTTTAAATAAAATGAGATCCCAACAACTATCAAAATAATGAAAGTTTTAAATGAGAATATATAATTTCAACATCCAAACGAATAGATTAATGAATGGCAGGTTTTGTTACCAAAAACGAAATAGATCATTAAAGAAGAAACCGGCATGTGAAAATTTAAGTACAGTGATAGGAACAACAATTGACCATTTGAAATTCGCTGTTGATTCTAAGTCTACAGAAATGCCTAATATTTTTATTAGAAGCCTATTTATATCTTTCATTATTTGTGTCGTAATTCCGCCAGAAATCACTTGAGAGACATGAAATTAAGAGTATAGAGACAGTATTTTGTACTAAAAGTTTGCTAACGCAACCATTGAGTATAACGCATACAGTATGGAATAATACAAATAAAGACTTTATCAAAGGAGTGACTTTGCTTCTCTTTCGGAAGAGGGAAAACAACAAACAAATGTTCGGTAGTAAGTGATATACTTAGCTGCAATGCTTTCTTAACACCTCTCAACAATGGATGTACACTGGCCAACCGATTTAAGTAATAACTTCACTTTCTAGAATTCAAGGAATCCAATGTTATCTCGTAATATTGTCCGAAGAAATGAAGGCTGCACCCATGACAAACGCACGTGGGGGTAAGGGGCGGGATTACTTCCTGACAATAGTGACCACTTGCAACAGAAAGTCTGTTGTAATTTTTATCTCAGCCCGCCTACAATGCCTCCCCATTTGAGCATGCCGAACTCTAACTGAATCTCTGTATGAATGATGATCGAGAAAATACACAAATACTATGTACATATATTGCAAAAATGTCCTCCTTTAACTGCTGTTTCTTGCTCTCCAGGTGTCGAATATCGGATAGTTCCTCATTGCTATTGGAAAGGAAGAGGACGACACAAAGATCGTTGAATCTCACACTGGCGTTTTTGACTCGAGGTTATTTGTCACTGATACAGCAGATTCAACGTTACCCAAAGCGCTCTAAAGAGAACCCCCCATTCACTACCGAAATTTGGAATCCACGTTTAGCACCTAGCAGACTCATACTCTCCTCCAACCTTCTCGATCGCGACGGAAAGACATTTCGGCTTATGAATGCATCTCCGTCGCAGACACCATTTCGATGTTTCGGCATGACTTGTTGCGCTCCGATAAAAATTCAATCAGTTCGAAAACCTATTACTACCCACTAGGCCGGTAGACTCAATAACGCTTTTCACTTACTAAAAAA
The DNA here is from genome assembly GCA_021605095.1 of Caerostris extrusa. Classification (NCBI taxonomy): domain Eukaryota; kingdom Metazoa; phylum Arthropoda; class Arachnida; order Araneae; family Araneidae; genus Caerostris; species Caerostris extrusa. The sequence continues at coordinate 13,880 of BPLR01006506.1, forward strand.
AATGTGTGGAGGGTGCTGCAGACATTTTACTTTGCTGTTGATCTCTCAGCGCCACTCATCAGCTCTTGAGTGTCCTGCTCGAGATAGGATGTTACTGATAAAATACATAGTGGATTAAAAATAAAAACCATACAATAGTAATATATAAAAAGAGCGCGTCCCTATATGCTAAGGAAACAAAACGTCTTTTTCGTACTAGAGTTGGCTCTGTATTGCTCTTTGGCTCCTTGGCGCGCATTTATTCAGAAAGTGTACACATGTTACGACCGATTCTGAAAATTCTGCGAAATGCCAAAAAAATTCTTCTTCTCAAGACATACATTTATTGAATTATGTGCTTACTACACAAAAATAGATACAACACATTTACACACAATATACAATATTTTGTTTAAAACTCTGATTATTTTTATGAAATATAATAAAATATTACAAAAAGTTCATAGAAATGAATATTTTAATGATTTTGGAGGAAAATACATATTTAAAAAATGACATATTTACATCTAAAAAAAATTAACCATTTTTTTTTTAAATCGTTGTATGATTGATTTCCTTTGTGCAAGCATTTAGTGGGAATCATCGCATACGTTAAACCCTGAAATATATGCCTACAACTAATTCGAAATGATTTCACATCAATAAATGAGCATTAGCTATTCATTAAAATAAAAATCATCTCTCTAGCATACTACATTAGGATACTGGCTACGATATATATCAGATATGATTTGCTTATGAAAAATAAATTTGCTTTTCATATTCTTTCAATGTAATAAATAAATAAAATGACACGCACTTTTGAAAAGTACAGAAACAGCCAGACAGTGTTATAAAAGCTCATTTTTCGTCTGTAACGCAAGTAAACAAGCCATCACGTCACTCCTGATGATGATTGTTAAAGTCATGTGAGGAGTATGTTTTCCCAAACTGGCAACCTTGATGCGCGTTCTATTTTATCACTTCTCTATAGTAACAACAAGGAATAAAAATAAGGAGATTTATTTTTGAGATATAATAAACATAATTTATTTTTGACACATAATGTACATAATGATATAAACACGTAATTTATTTTTGACACATTACTTTGATTATTAAGGGAAACTCAATAAATGTCATTCATTCATTCATTTTCATTCAGTCTGATTTCTAATATGTTTTGAATGATGAATGCTATTCTAAGGGAAATACAGAATTTTTTCAGCCCAGTTCCTTGAGGTCGAATCAAGTGCAGTAAGTGTAAGTAAATAATTCAACAGATGTTAAGTCTCCTCCTCAATGTGTTCAAGCGAAGGTCCACCATTCAGTGGAAAGGTCAAAATCTAATTTAAATTAGAAACGGATGAATTTTTTCATCTAATTTTTCCTTTAATAGAGTGCAATTTAAAATTTTAATCATTAAAAGTTAAAATTATATTTATTGCGCTTAATATCCCTTCGAAATGACCTTTCACCCCTATTACACCGCTATGTTTGATTCCATATGACTCGGCCGCTTGCCAGTTTTTGCACACAATAGCGGGTCGGACTGTACAGACACAAATTCAATCTTCGTAAGTAAATGAAAATTTAGAAAAGAAATAAAATGAAAGGACACAAATTTCCATTTTTTTATTCTTCCAAATTAATTACAATTAGTCTCTGATAGGTAAGAAACCTTGATTTCTTTCACAGCATTACGCAAGCGTGTTTTTAAAAACATTTATTTATCTATTTTTTCATTTATCTACTCTCAAATCATCACATATTTTTCGGATTAGACACCAGACGGAAAAATAATTTTTAAAAATACGCTCACGTTTACTGATGTCAGAAGATACATAATTGATCATTAGTGCTGAAAATAATTTAGTATATTTATATTTTGATACATATGATTAGTTTTAGCTATAAATAGTAATATTCTGATAGAATAATATATTGTGTATATTAATTAGTAATAATTGTATAATATTCTGATATGTTTTTCAGATTATACACCACATGAAAAAAATAGTTCTTAAGAATAAGCTCCCATTCATTGATGATTGAAGGTAATTTTTGCTAGAAGTACACTATTTGTAATTTGTTCTTTTTACATTGAATAGAATTCATCTTCATGTATAAATATTAATATAATAAGAATACTTGTTCGACTACGATATTTAGTAATGAAAAATCGACGGCATTTTTGCTAGCCAAAGGTCAAAAGTTTTACAACCATTGATCCAAGTGATAGATTTCCTCCTTCTTCCAACAGAAAGTATTCTTGTTGTAAATGTGGCGGGCGGAGATAGAAAAAAAAAAAGCGACAAAAAGAGAGAAAAAAAAAAATAAATAAATAATGAAACTAGTGTCGTAAACAACGCTTCCACAAACCGGTTTTGAAACATGTCGAAATTACTGTCTTGCAACATTCGACTCAGTTTTTCTTTTCTTTTTTTTTTTTTCGTTGTTGTTTTTTTTTTTTCTCTCAGCAAAAATATTCTTTTACAGTTGGTTGTTGTAAAAAAAAAAAAAAAAAGTCCCAGACTTTCCGCAGCTTGTACGCCTCATCTTTAAGTTGGATGCGTTCATAAACAGTGTTTGCCATTCGCCGTGTCATTATCAATTATTCTTTCAACAATCCTGAGCCTTATTTCGGAAGCATATGACGAAAGAGATAAAACGCAATTTAGAGCTTCATATCACAGAAAAAAAAAAAAAAAAAAAAAAAAAAAAGGAAGAGAAAAGCAAAAAAGAAAGAGTACGGAAACGGCGTACATTAAGATAGGCTTATCACTTTGGGTATTTTTGTCAAAAACAAACGGATTATTTTAGATCGGTGATGAGAAAAATGGGTTGTTGAAAAATGTCTTTGTTGACCAAGGAGGAGATTTATTATTTTTAAAATGGGTGTTTACAATGCGAAATTCACGTTACAGTAATGCCCAACTTATGGGAACTCGACGCTAGCTCGACTCCGTGGCCCAGAGGCACGTGTGTAGCTAGCGTGCAGATAAAAATCTGCCGGCTGCGTCCATTTCAGTCACTGCTTTCAGAAACGAGAAGACTCGATGATGAACTTTCATGATTTTCCTCCAAACGACACGCAAATATAGACAGTTCGCTCTAAAAATTATCCCGGAAGGCAATGGCATTCTCTTCATCCCCCTTAGTTAAGGTGTCCGTGGCATTTCTCTCTGAAACATGAGGCCCACCGACGTAAGTAGAAAAAAAAAAAAAAATACATCTGCTAATTAACGAATATTTTCTTTTTATTGTCCAACATTTCTTTTACTGTGAAACGAACTGGCTTGTTTCGTGCGAATTATTGTAATCGTAACAAAATAGTGTTACTATATACTTAATAATTAAGGTCAGGGTCAGGGCAACATCAATGATCTTCCCAAAAACGAAAAGTGAAAGAATAAATGAAACATTTTTCAGTCTGGTGTTTTTAAAATGAAAAAAAAAATTTTTTTTTTTTTTAAATAAATAAATGTAAGTATTTCTTTGACGGTTTTTAATGTTTTTTTTTTTTTTTTTTTTTTTTTTTTTTTTTGTCTGGCAATGGAATTCTAGCCGTTCCCTCTTTTGCTTTTTGTGTTTGTCTAATGATTTTGAGCTTCGTTGTTGGACCTTAAATAAATATACCTTAAATTATATATAGAAAGAGACACGTGAGAGAAATGTGAGACACTTTAGCATTTTGTACTGCGAATGTTATGATGGTTTTGTTGTACGAATACTGTTGTGGTTTTTGTTGTTTTGTCTCTTTAGTTTTTATGTCGATGTGTTGTGTTTTTTATGTATATATTTGTGTGTAATTTAGTTGAAGTGCACACGCAGTTTGTAACTGATATTCGCATTACTGTACCATATGTTTAGTTTTATTTTTAGTAAATTAAATATGATTTGAATTAAAATAATTAAAGAAAACTGTTTTCAAATGAATTGTTTCAAAAGTGAGGCACTGACCAGAGGTCATTCGAATGAAGATTCAACAATATATAAGGAGCCCTCTGCATTGCCCCACATTTTGGATCTCCATGGGCAACCCGTCCTCCTCCAATCTAGTAGAAGGAACCTTTGCACATATCATGTTTATCACTCATCTAAATGCTGGGATTTTCGAGTGCCAGATATCGAACTGAGCTTCCCGCAATTTCAAAGGCGCTGTCCATTAGGTATTTTTAATTTATTTAAAAAACACTAAATTGCATTCAGTTCTATGTAAAAACGCCTACAAATAGGATAGTTTTTCCCAGGCTATTTTCTCAATACTAGATTTATTTTTTAATATGTGGGTCATACTTCCTTGGAGTGAAAAGTATGTCCCAGAAATAAAGAAAAAAGGTTATAAAAAATAAGCACACCGAATTCAGAGTATGATATCACACATCAAGAAAACGGATTAATATAAATGAAAGAAAGCATAAGATTTAGAAACGAACCAAGAAATCCACTTAAAGATACAATTAAAAATCGATATGATGTCGAGATAATAAAATTTTCGTAACAATTAAAAACAAAGAAACGCATTTATTTAAATTCTGATTCCATTTCATTCCTTTCAAGAATAAATGCAATAAACTGTAAAGGAAATTTTTTAATATTGCCACAGAAGAATCTATTTTACGTAATTTTAATTATTATTACTCGATGCGGCAACTTTATCTTGATTTCCTTAGAGAACAAATGTTTGTTAAGCAAACTTTCGTTTTCAAATCACTTTTTCTTTTTCATCCTTTTTCCCTAACTTCTGAAGGAAGTTATTAAACTTTCCTTCTTGCAGCAATAATAATTCATGCATTTCTTTTGATGGTGGTGGTAGTGTGATTACGATTTTTTTTTTTTTATCAAATTTTAAATGAGGAGTAACGAACTTAGAAATTGACTTTTCATCAAGTAAATCTGTCAAATATGAGCTAATTATTTCTTAAAATTATTATACTTCTCTATAAACAATATTCCGTAGAAACACTAACATAACATTTAATAATAACCATTTCTAGGAAAATTCCTTCATTAAAATTATAACATTCATGTAAAGAGGATTTTAACCTATCCTGCTTTAATTAGTGAACATTTCCTATCGCACTTACTTATTAAAAATATTGGCATGTTACATTCGTATTCATTCAAGTTTCCCTTATAAATATAATTACAAGAATTAATAATCCTCTATTGGACTTGCACTCATTGCTTTCAGGAACCAGGAGATTCGACGGCGATTGTGACAACGTGTATAAGCATCTCGCATCGACATGTTTCTAGTGAGGTCCCGGCTTCCTTCCTCGTCCGTTAGTTGGCTACGTAAAATCGCATTTACACCAAAGCTTGAAACGTCGATCCAACACAAGTCTCAGCGAGTGAGGCTCGAGTTCCCACTCAACGCAGTGGGTGAAACTTGTGGTCACAGAAAATGTTTATTTTTGATGATTCATGGAATTTTATTTAAGTCCAAATTGCTCTATAGACATTCATTATACGATGATGGGAAGCTGCATTAAGTTATTTTGAATGTTGTATAACATCTTATGCTTAGAATAAGATGCTGTGTGGTTAATCGCGCTCGAAAATGAAACTTTTTTGAAGACTTATCTGAGCTGTATGATTTCATAATTGATTTACAGAATTTCAATATTCATTCTGATTCATTATTTCAATAAGGGGCAACTTTCCAACAGAATTTCCAATTGTAACAGAGATACAGAAGTATTTCACGGGTATTCATTCATTTCTAAATGCATTACATGGGATTGCATGGAACTCTAGGAATGCTTCAACCGAAAGAAATTGGATGGAATTGTACAAAAACCTCTACACCAATAAATTGAATCACACGGATTTTCGTATAATTACTGAATATATTTTATGTCTACCCTGTGAAAAAGATTCAAAATTATCCGTAATCAATTAAATTCCAATTTAAACATCAGTTCCAAGTTTCAGAACAACATATCGAATGAAAACATTTCCGGATGGGAAGCCCTCATGTTAAGTTGATATTGACCAAGAAATCAACCTCTAAGGAACGGGTATCAAAACTGCAACGCACTTCAAAGCTACTTAGTTTAGGACCAGCTCTTGACGTCACAGGCAGTTCACTTTAAGTAGGAAAAGATCGAATAACCCATTTCCTGGCGCGGCCAACAACATTTATTCGCTGATTCGAACTTCACAGCGAGCCGAGAGATAAATACAAACTCACTGCACCATACACTAATAATAAATTAATTACTACTCAATACACTATACACTCCCAACAGGGGGCAACTACAAAGTGTACTAAGAAATGCTATTAGAATATTGTATAGGATACTTCGGTGGTGGTGGTTTTTTTAAATGAAGTGCTGTTATCTTAGGCGGAGAAATTTGTATTGAAACTTATTTTATTGTCTTCAATTCACAGTACGTTTTGTTCCAGAAGCATTGTCCCATTTCAAAAATTGGAAAAGATTTTGAATTTCTGACAAGATATAAAATAACAAAACTGCGAAACAAATCTATTCTGGAATATGAAATACAGATTTATTCTGAGCATTACAAACCCTAACATTTGATTTCCTCTGTCTGCTTTTTGTGGATTCCAGCAAAGTGATTGCAGTAAACATTGTCTGTTAAGCTAATTTTCGTCAGAAATCTGGTATCCTATTGTAAGCACTTCCCATGCATATTAGATGTGCTATTTATTGCATCCTTTTGAATTAAATTGACATTTTTAAATTACATGTCATAGTTCAAATGAAGTTCGCAGTAAGATTTCGTTGCGCATGACTTTCGAAATCGACTTTCCATTCTGACGCCGACACAAATGGTCTTCGGTTCGTTTACCAATGGCTATTTTTGTCAAAGGGTAATATTCTAAATTATTAATTTCAAATTTTCATTTACATTTCAGACTATTTAATTTAACTAATTAATAAACATATAGTTTGATGTAAATTTGAAAGTGTTATTAAGATTTGGACTTAATATGAATATTTAAACCTCCTTCATTCAAATATTCTTCTGGTATCCTATTAAAATTCGATTGAATTTTTTATTTAATAATATGTAATGTATGAAAGTTGCAATAAATAGACTAGTAATTCGCTTTTTTTTTTATTCGTCATTTTCAGGAGGTGTGACAAACAGAACATCTCATTCGCCATACATGTGCCATACATACTTATACAAAGGTCTCACCAGACACCAATTTCCATGGTTCTTTCCCTTCGGCAAACAACGAATCGTCTTTTTATGACGTCGCCTAAAATTCAAATAAAGTGATGCAACCTAAAAGTTGCATGTCAACCAAGTAGTATAACATTTTTTTTTTACTGGCAACCCTCGTTTGCAATCAATGCAAAATGAAGCTTTTGACATGGACTGAGACCTTAACACAAACTGGGCTTGGTGAAGAAATCGATATTTTGCTAAGTATCGATGAATCGATAATGAACCGAAATTTTTGAAGATAACACCAAATCTGACTCGTCCATCAGAAGTTATTCCTAGTTATTTAAACACGATATAAATGCACGCAGCCTTAAATGAGAAGGAAAAAAAATTATTTCCTAATTTATTGCAGCACCGGTGAGTTTCAGGCAAAAACGAATGCGAAGGAAGTTCCGATAGCAATCATTTTCTTTTTTTCTTCTTTAATTTCGCCTTTTTGTTTTACAAATTACCAGGATAAACTGAATCCTTACATGATTCATAAATTATGTTCATTTTGATTAAATACCATTTCAAAATGCTCCCTTCTATTGAAAAATCGTTTAAAATTTATTATTTTATAAATTAAAGAAAAAAACGTATTAAAAGAGTCCATTAAATGAACTATTAAATGAATGAAATGACCAATTTTGTTAGGGATATCATAATGTATCATCTGCACATATGGGACAATTTAGGAAATCGAGTAAAGTAACACTCGAAGTAACGCAATAGGCGGGCAGACGCAAATCGCTTAGGTCGAAACCCAACTTTGCAAACAAAAACATATTTAGTTAAATTGGACTCATAAAAACACTCATCTAAACTATAATAATTAATAAACTACTTTTATATAGTCAACCCTCTATCATTTTCTTCCCTCTCTCTAAATAGACAGGCCATTTTTCTTTCAAAAATTTTAAAATATTCTTCTTACCTCCTCATGAAATAAGTTACTGTTGAAAAAATATTGCTAACGTTGAAGATTTTCAGCAATTAATACACTCTCGAATTCATGAAACTTATAAGCCAATTTTACAAAAATTTTAAGAGAAGTTAAGAACAAGTTTAAATTTTAAGAATTTTAAGGCAAGTGATTGGTGAACTCTTTACGCCTACCCACTCAACGTATTGATGTGAATGCGGCTTAATAGCAAAATAGAAACGTAAGGTCCTCTTGATTAGAATGATATTATGATGCATGTAAACCGAGACCACTTAGTCAAAGCAACTCAAACTTTTTACCCCGCCCCTGACGAAAAAAAAGCATTGGTCGTGCCTCCTGCCGACCTTTTTATATCATAAAATGTCGTAATAAATTTCTATTCATTTTATTTTATAACTGAGAATTAAGATATACAAAACATAAATCAGCAAAACCCAATTATATTTAATCTCTCTATTAATATATTATGAAAAGTGCGAAGTATTTAATTTTTACGAAAAATTAGTAACCCCTTTAGACGTCACTGGTCATTTATGAAATCTTTTTCTAAATTTAATTTCCCCCATCTAATGTACAATCGGAAAAGATTATCAAGAAATATTTGTATTAATTCGATAGTATAAATAAAAAAAAATATCGATAGTAAAATAAAAAACAACAACATTTCTATATAAATGAGATACTATAAAATTACGATATTATACGAAATCAATGATATTAAATTAAAAATTTCAATTCCTTACTTAACAGAGAGTAATTATGAAATGTATGATAATTATAGCTGATGTTCATCCCCAAGTTCTCCCATACTATTTTTTATTAATTTTTTTTTCCATTTATTTTAAATTATTTAATTTCTGTTTCTAGATAAATTCATGTCTCTCATGTAAGAACCAAGGCTCAAAAGGATACAATGGCGAGCACTTCAAGAATACAATTACTCCATTCATTTATTTATTTTTAAAGAGAAACAATTTATCTCTTAAAACGAAATATCATTCATTCACCACTGTCTTATAACATAGGGTAAATGAACTCTTTCAAATTCTTCTTTCCTCAGTTTCAAACGATCTTAACGATGAAACGAACTATTAAAAACTCTAAGCAATTGAAAAGCAAGATTTCTTAATGGCACTGACAAACGAAACTTACGCAAAGATAAAATTTCTAATTTGACTCATTAGTTATGTGCTGGGTTACTTCAAAAAATTCGAACCAAATACTTAAATAAATAAGTTAAAAAGCGTGAAATTCTTCATTTACCGTTATATTTTTTTATGTTTTCAATTTTTTGTTACATTTATAGAAATAAAATAAATTATATTATATAATTTTCGAGAGTTTTTTTTTTTTTTTTCAAGCGCCCTTCGCCAAGTGTTACATGTGGCCATCAAAGAGTGTGCTTTCTCGTATTAACACTTTTTGACTGCTGGTCAGATCAGGTTTTTCGTATTAACACTTTGACTGAGAATGTTTCGATAGTTACTGTCCCGTCACAGAAATCGGTTTTTCCTATAAGGCGACTGACTTTTTAAACCAAATAGAAATGAAAAGTTGTTATAAAACATGATTGTGTGCATCACACTGGTTACTAAATAATATTTAGGCTTTTCCTGATAGAATATTTTGACTATCCCGTGATAGAGCCCTAGAAGCAAAATTATTTCCTAAATGCCACATGACGCCTGCTGTAGAACAAAATATTGAAAATAAACGATAAAATACATTAGTTTTCTATGATACTTTTACCACTGACAAATATTTAATATAGATGAATTACTATGCTAGTTGGTTACAATCATATACAATCCGATATGTCACGGAACAGCTTGGGAAGGAAGGGATTCTTCACCTCTGTTTTAACATCACTCGGGTAGTCGTCCGAATACTCAGCCAACACATTTGGAATTTCATGATCTGTTAGAGGCTTATTAAATTGTATTATTTAGGGAGGCAGGGGGAGGACTTGAAGGCCCTGCAAAACTATCGTCTCTATAGCTTACATTACAAGTTTTTTTTTTTTTTTTTTTAAATAACTAATAAAGTTTTAAATTCGAAATCACATACCTTTACAATTAGTTTCTGACCTTTACTCCAAGACATATCTAACATATATTGCAGACCGAAGCGCAGACAAAAATGTTGGGGAGCCGAACGAAGGCGTGACTTGATACTGAGACATCACTTTAAAAATTTTGTTGAAAAAGCTCTGTAGTCTGAAATTGAATTTGAATAGAAGTTCAAATATTTTTTTCATATATCATGTGAATCTGAATAAAACCGAACAATTAAAAAAAAACATTAATTTTCTTTTTATAGTGATCGCACACCAGAACACTTTCGAATAAATGAAACATTAAAAAACAAAAATTATAGTCAGAAGCTTTTTTTTTTTTTTTCCACACCACGCGCTGGAGAGTGATTGGCTGCTCATTCCATATCACGCGCTAGAGCGTTATAGGCAGCGAAATGGTTAAGGAAAGCGGTGCTTTTAGAAAATAGGTTATAGGATCGTCGCATCCTGTGAGCGGAGTCCATTTTAAGTATAGCAAAAATAGGGATAGTTTTGAAGCCCGCGGAGGTCTTGGCTCTTGTCCAACTGCAGAAAGGGAGGAAATGCTTTTGTAACACAGTGGAGAACAATGTGAAGAGGAACATTTAATAGAAGTACACGTATCGGCCATGCGAAAAACATATTTTGGCTTGTCTTATCATTCAGCATTTTGGGAGTCGTAACGGAGGAGAAAAAGTATTTTCAAATCCAAACAATGGGTAGTCCAGTATTAGGAAATGTAATATTTCAAAATTACGAATATGCGGAATCATGGCATGTCGTTAAGATTAAAATGGGAAATAAATAGAAAAGTCATGATTAAAGATACGTTTGAAGGTCGATGATAAAAAAATATATATTTAATAAAATTTTGTGTGGATATTTTGGTTTAGTTTTCTAGTTTTACAGAAACTTCTTTCTTTCTTTCTTTATTTATTTTTAATTTTCGCAACTAAGGAGAATGTATATTATATTGAATCTTTAAAGTAGATTTAGTACAAGATATCACTTACAATTTTATTTTGGAATCATTGACAAATGTTTAACTATAAAATATGTTATTTTATTTACTAAGCACTAAATAAAATAAAAATATTAAATAAGAAAATGGAGGCAGGAAAAAACTGGCGAGTAGCAAGAAATGAAAATTAATTAGTACTTTTTAACTAAATATAACTTGAATTTTTTTTCATTCTGAATTTGCGATGAATGAAAATTCTAATTATTTAAATGCTATGGTCTTGCAATTTTTTTGTTTTGTTTTTGTTTGATTGCAGTAAACTCATTCAGAGATGCATTCACATTCAGAGATGGATAAATCGATGACTGATTGTGCATGTCATGTTAACGGATTTACACCAGACTTCAAGACAGAATACCAGAATTCATTCAAATAGAATTCAAATTTTCTACTTCTACAATTACAATCAGTGATTTGCATTTTTTTCTGAAAAAGTTACCAAATTCTAATATAGTATCCCGTTTACAAAAGACGACCAAACTCTTACTATGACATTAAACTGATACGAAAAAAAAAAACGTAATATATGGTTCCCAATGATTAGTAACCTTATGAAATGAACTCATCTTTCCGAACTCGTGGCATTTCCTGTGCGCAATGTGAATTACTCTAGAAGTTCACGATTTAGTAATTAGCAGTCGTCGGTGAAAAGAGAACGTGGTCAAGCTGCAGGTGGAAGGCATGTGGTCACTCGAGTGTGAAATTTGACCCACTGATGGCCGCCAGCTCAATAGGATTTTTTTACTCATTCAAATCGGTCGTGTGACCAGCTAGGGTCCCTCTATTGATTCGCGAATAATAGGGATATTACACAGTGACACTGCTAAAGATAAAGGTTTTGCCACTGAAAGAACCTGGATTGACACTGTAGTTAATATTTCATGTCATAATCATATTAGGTTTAACAGTTTTGTGTCATATATATACTACAGAATCAATTAACAAATAGTAATATTTCTACAATTAGTAATACTACCGCTAAGATTTTAATATTTTTATGAGAAAATAAAAATCTTAAAAATAGCATAATAAGAAAATTATGCTTATTCATTACTTCTTTATTCATGCAACTTGTTACGTCGAAACCCAGGTTCCCCTGCATAGGGGAGGTCAACGCCCTATGTCCAGAAAAACATCCTGTCTGTGGGGTGTCTGGCAGGGGGTGAGATGACGGGAGAAAGAGTGTAAGAATGAGTTGAACTTCTGCAACCAAAGAGAAAGGTTGTGTGTGGCAGTCTATCTTTGAGTTTGATGGCTGCATAAACTAAAGGAGTTGAAACTCAGCGACCAAAGAGAATGGTCGTGTGGCAGTGCATCTTCGAGCTTGATGGCTGCATAAGTAAAAGAGTTCAATAAGTGTAACCAACGAGAAAGGCTGCGTGTGGCAGGCCATCTTCGAGCTTGAGGGCTGCCTAAATAAAGGAGATAAATTAATTTATACAGTCCATTAATTTCTTCGAGTCTGTGTCGAAGATTACTTGAGTTTATATTTGTGTGTCCGAGCTATCGAACATTTTGGTCCGTCGAGCCGGAGACGGATTAGTTGAGCATTGAGATAGAGTGATCCATTGGATTTCCACGAATCGTTGGCTGTATTCTACCATGAGTTCGGTAGGTGAAGTTTAATAATTCTAATGTGTTAGTTGCTTTCGTTTGTTGTGTTAATTTAGGTTAATTAAGGTGTTGAATTAGAGTGTTTAGTTTGACAGGTTTGTTAAGTTCTGCAGGGCATTATTAGTGAATTTAAGTGAATAAACAATGTCTGATTCTTTAAATCTAAAGAAGGATGAGCTAAAAGAGGTAGCGGAAGAGATGGGCTTAACCATTCCAGTCAATGCTAGAAAAATAGATTTGATCAACCTAATCAAATCCAGTCATGTGTGTTACGTCGAAACCCAGGTTCCCCTGCATAGGGGAGGTCAACGCCCTATGTCCAGAAAAACATCCTGTCTGTGGGGGTGTCTGGCAGGGGGTGAGATGACGGGAGAAAGAGTGTAAGAATGAGTTGAACTTCTGCAACCAAAGAGAAAGGTTGTGTGTGGCAGTCTATCTTTGAGTTTGATGGCTGCATAAACTAAAGGAGTTGAAACTCAGCGACCAAAGAGAATGGTCGTGTGGCAGTGCATCTTCGAGCTTGATGGCTGCATAAGTAAAAGAGTTCAATAAGTGTAACCAACGAGAAAGGCTGCGTGTGGCAGGCTATCTTCGAGCTTGAGGGCTGCCTAAATAAAGGAGATAAATTAATTTATACAGTCCATTAATTTCTTCGTGTCTGTGTCGAAGATTACTTGAGTTTATATTTGTGTGTCCGAGCTATCGAACATTTTGGTCCGTCGAGCCGGAGACGGATTAGTTGAGCATTGAGATAGAGTGATCCATTGGATTTCCACGAATCGTTGGCTGTATTCTACCATGAGTTCGGTAGGTGAAGTTTAATAATTCTAATGTGTTAGTTGCTTTCGTTTGTTGTGTTAATTTAGGTTAATTAAGGTGATGAATTAGAGTGTTTAGTTTGACAGGTTTGTTAAGTTCTGCAGGGCATTATTAGTGAATTTAAGTGAATAAACAATGTCTGATTCTTTAAATCTAAAGAAGGATGAGCTAAAGAGGTAGCGGAAGAGATGGGCTTAACCATTCCAGTCAATGCTAGAAAAATAGATTTGATCAACCTAATCAAATCCAGTCATGTGTGTTACGTCGAAACCCATGTCCCCCTGTTTAGGGGAGGTCAACGCCCTATGTCCAGAAAAACATCCTATCTGTGGGGGTGTCTGGCAGGGAGTGAGCTGACGGGAGAGAGAGAAAAAGAATGTAAGAAGGGGCAGTTGTACTACTACGACCTTAGAGAACGGTCGTGTGGCAGGCATCTATGAGTTTGATGTCTGCATAAACTGAGTTGTACTTCTACGACCTTAGAGAACGGTCATGTGGCAGGCATCTATGAGTTTGATGTCTGCATAAGCTGAGTTGTACTTCTACGACCAGAGAGAACGGTCGTGTGGCAGGGCATCTACGAGTGTGATGTCTGCATAATAAAAGGAGTTATTTTATACAGTCCACAAATCCGGGTCATTCTTCGTGTCTGTGTCGAAGATTACTTGAGTTTATATTTGAGTGAGCTATCGAACATGTCTATAGAAGCAGGATTGAAATAGTGCGCAATCTTGTGGATGATGTTTTAGAAGAAAGGAGGGAAAAGAAACGAGAAAGTGAAATAAAATTAGAATTAGAGAAAGAAAAATTCGAGAGGGACAAACGAGAAAGTGAAATAAAATTAGAGATAGAGAAAATTCATTTGCCAAACTTGAAAAAGAGTTGGAACTTGCAAAATGGAAAAGGGATTCAGCTAAAACTTCCCAAATTAGCTATAATAAAGGAGTGAGTGATGACTCTTTGTCTTCCTCAACTGGAGATGAGTCATGGCCCAATAGTTTAGATTCTTCAACTTCTAATAAGGAAAATGATACTTCATTATCAGTTGTGAAGCCAACATCAAACGTGTGTAATCTTACTCCCCGACCATTTTCCAATGTTTATAATTCAAGTTATTTTGCGTCAAATACTTCTGCACAGCAAAAACAGTGCAAAAACTGACAATGTTCCAGAAAAGGTGTTTCTAACAAAGTCAGTACAAAAGAGCACTTGAACGAATCTAAGAAATCAAGTGATTCAAACAGCAACACTTCTCTCCACCAAACTCAAACCTCTCATATTCCTTCAACAACATCATCTGTATTAGAAGCAAGTAAAGAGAAACCTAAATCTATTGAGTCTCGCAGTGTAAAACCTGTAGTTCCTTCTAAGCCTGCATTACCTGTAAAGCCTTTGATTTCTAATCAACCACGTACTTCTGTGAAAGAAAATGATGCTGAGGAGAGTGATATGGAAAATTCAAATCTTATTCTTCAGAATACTGTGTTCAGCTTTATGGTGTCTGGGTGCAGCACCACAGGAAATGTAAATAGAGAATGTTGTGGACTATCCACAGATAAAGTTGATTTTTCATTGAGAAAAATTTGGCCAGTAGAAGGGTTTGAGAAATTGGAATTAACAGGTAATAGTGAAAATTCTACATGCGAGAAAATAATTGAGGAAAAAGTACCAGATGCTACTTATTCAACTCATCATGGCGTTTACCGGCCTGAGAAATTACGAGTATTTAATTGTTCCACAAAGACCATCAATGGAGCTACTATCAATGGATCAGAGATAAGAGTGGACCCATCCCGAGGTGGTGGAGTTAAACGAGGGGACCGTGGTGATGGAGAAGTCCGTAGCAGTAAAGATGGTGGCTATTCCAGTAGAGATAAACGAGGAGACTGTGGAGGAGGAGAATACCGTGGAGTCAGAGGAGATGGTTTCCGTTATGGAGGAGATAGAGGAAGCAGATATGGTAAACCATCATATGGATGTGGTGGAGTCTACAGGAGTCGTTCAACTATGGGACCGTCCAAGAAACAGAGGTGGCTGGTAAGGGAATATGCCCTGAACGGCAAATGCCATTGCCGAACCTCAACTGTTCGTGTGAGAGTATAACATCTGTTACAGTTGGTGTTTAATATGCTTCAATGGTCTTCAACGTTTAATTTTGAGAATTCATCAATTACTTTTGTGAATGTGCCATGAAGTTTAAGACATCTAAGTAGTTTATTGCAGTGATTCGAAATCAAGTGATTAAAAGACTTTCGTGCTCATCAGAGTTGCTACAATTCATCGATTGCCATCTGATTTCCAGTGATACCACATTAGGTGAGACCAGAGTTCCTGGCTGGAGAAAAGTATCCTGATCAACCGATCCAGATCCTTGATAAACAGAACGAGAACTTTTCTGAACTGAGTGATCCAGTGTTGGTGAGAACAAATTGTTTATGAAATAAGTGACTGAAATTTAATGAACTATTTATTGAGTTTAAGTAATAATTATATAAAGGTTTAAGTATTTAAGTTACATATTTAGATTTCTTAAAAATACCAGGTGTTTGTCATTAAATTAAATTATTCAATTGATAATTTATTTATATTGATAATTTATATATATTATTATTGTTTAGTTATTCATGCATGATAGAAATTAATATTGCTGAGATATTTCTGGTAAAATCTATTCAACAAGAAAAGTTTTCAAAAGTCTATTGAAAGATAAGAAACTTATGTCGAAGAGTAAATTAAAATCTTTAAACCCCTTTTGATTTAGATGGAATCTTAAGAGTAGGTGGACGTTTGAGTAATGCAGAATGTAGTTGTGTTAAAATACATCGTATAATTTTGCCTAAAAATCATGCATTTATTGAGATGTTAATTTCTTATTACCATATAAAATATTTTCATGTAGGATTATCTGCTCTTTTGTGTTATGTACGTGAGAAATTCTGCCCTATAGGTAGAGTATCTGTTTGCAGAAAAATAGTGCATAAATGTGTTATTTGTTTAAAGTAAAGCCTATAATGTCAACACAACTAATGGGTAGTTTACCAAAAAGATAGAGTTACCTTGAATTATCCATTTAATGTTTCTGGAGTAGATTTCTGTGGACCATTTTTGGTTAAAATTGGTAAACAAAGAAAGAGTATTGTGTGTAAAATGTATGTATGTGTATTTGTTTGTTTTGTGTTTAAGGCAGTGCATTTTGAGAGTGTTTCTGATTTATCATCCGAATCCTTTATAGCTGCTTTAAAAGATTTATTGCACGTAGAGGCAAATGTGCTAAATTATACTCTGATAATGCAAAGAATTTTGTAGGTGCAAACAGAGAAATTCAAAATTTCATGAGTTAGTTATTAATCCTGAGATTAAGTTACCTTCATATTTATGTGAAGAAGGTATTGAAAATTATTCTCCCTCGAGCCCCAAATTTTGGTGGTCTCGGGTAAGTGGCCATTAAATCAGTTAAGTTTCATTTTAGAAGAGTAGTTAAAGGTGCTAGTTTAAATTATGAAGAGTTTTAACTGTATGTATACAAACTGAAGCAATTTTGAATTCTAGACCATTGAGTCTAATTTCTACTGATAGTGATAACTTCGAAGTTTTAACTCCAGCCCATTTTGATTAATCGATCAATGAACGCTATTTTAGAGCCTAATTTAATTGATTTAAAAGATAATAATCTTAATAAGTGGCAAAGGGTAACTAAAATAGTTCAATTAGTGTGGAAAAAATGGCTCCGTAGTTATTTAAGTGAATTGCAACAAAGAAATAAATGGGTCTTTCAAAAAGACAATGTAAACATTAGTGATTTAGTGATATTGGTTGGTAATAATTTACCTACTTACAAATGGTCTCTAGGCAGAATAACTGATATTTATTATGGTGTTGATAATAAAATCAGAGTACTAATAAAAACCCAGAGTGGAATTTTTAAGAGACCAGTATCAAAAGTGTGTGTTTTGCCTATGCCAGAGCAATTTCCTTTAGAGTACTTTATTTATATTCATGGTATTATGTTTGTAATTTGTTTAAATTTAGTACAATGTATACATATATATATTCATTTTTTCAATGACTTATTATATGTTTAGAATTGTTAATTTTGTATGTTAGAATGATTTATTGTATATTATTGAATGTTTAGTAAACATATCAATGGGTGGCGGTATGTTACGTCGAAACCCAGGTTCCCCTGCATAGGGGAGGTCAACGCCCTATGTCCAGAAAAACATCCTGTCTGTGGGGGTGTCTGGCAGGGGGTGAGATGACGGGAGAAAGAGTGTAAGAATGAGTTGAACTTCTGCAACCAAAGAGAAAGGTTGTGTGTGGCAGTCTATCTTTGAGTTTGATGGCTGCATAAACTAAAGGAGTTGAAACTCAGCGACCAAAGAGAATGGTCGTGTGGCAGTGCATCTTCGAGCTTGATGGCTGCATAAGTAAAAGAGTTCAATAAGTGTAACCAACGAGAAAGGCTGCGTGTGGCAGGGCATCTTCGAGCTTGAGGGCTGCCTAAATAAAGGAGATAAATTAATTTATACAGTCCATTATTTTCTTCGTGTCTGTGTCGAAGATTACTTGAGTTTATATTTGTGTGTCCGAGCTATCGAACACAACTAAAATATTTATAAAGTTGTTCATCATCATCAGTTTATGATCTCACACAGTATTTTTATATCAATTTTGTTAAAATACAATTATGCATTCACTAATTTTTCCTTTTTTTTTAAATACTTATTGTATTTCAAAGTATTTGACTCAAAAAACATATTTTTAAAAAAAGTCACACATTCTTTTTTATCAAGAAATTAGCATTGATATTATCACAAAACATTTATATTTTTATTATAATAATTGATTCACCTTATTAACCTGATATAACAAGGGTCTTGTGGATAACATAGTGTCCCGACCAACTGTGCTTACTTCGTAACCGGAAACGTTGAATCTACTTGATAGTGATCTAGCAGATTCAGATAGAAAACGATCTGGTGGCGAATATCAAAGTGCTCGGTATTGTTAAGAATAATGTGTCATAGATACATGTTATGCTAAAATTTGGTTTTTATTTAATCACTGTAAAATGAGAGTAGGTTGGACAATCAATTCTTGCGATATCTTGACTTGAAACTCCTGAACAACATGAGTCCGACGAGGCCTGGTATTATCTGCCAAAACAACGAAGTCTGCACCAGTGGCACTTAGGAACACGCACACGTGCTGGAGGATTTTCTAACTATAACGATGGACACACTTGCTAACTATAACAATGCGTGATAACGGTTCAATTTTAACGTCAAATATTTGGAGCTCAGTCCACCTGACAATAGGCGTACCATTTAAGGAGAACCATTGAGTCTCTTAACTTATCTTAATTTATATTTAAAATATTTAATTAATGTGGCTGCTTAATTAGAAGGCTATGAAAAATTAAATTGCATAAAATTAAGAGTTTAATGAAACTATAGGTAAAATTAAAAAGATAAAATAAAAAAAAAAAAATTGTAACTAAAAATAACACAAAAATTTTTTTAAAATTAAATTTAAAAATTGTGGTATCATAGCCATTAAATTTTGCAAGTCAATGTACCTGACATGCTTTATTAGAGGGTTCATATAGTAAGCGAAAACTGTCAAATAACGCACGTAAAAAATGATTACAGTAAGACACTTTCTATTAAATCAGATATATTTGCATCATCAGATAAATAAATTCAAGTCCAGTGAGGAATAAGATTTCAAGTTTTGCATTAGTGTCACTGGAACGGTATTCAAAATTTTATTGTAGACTGTTTAAAAATCTACAAAAGAATGCTTCTCGCATGTAATTTCTTTTGTCAGATGTTCTTCCGATTATTTTCTCCCCTCATATTTCACTTGAACAAACCAGCTGCAGATATGAGGAAATAATTTTTTAAAAGGTAACCACCGTACATTAGCGTGTTATAAGGAAGGAACAACCAGAAAATTTCTTCCAAGCAACAGGAAAGTCGATGCGAGACGCATATATACGTAATCTTTGAAAGAAAGTAGTGAGTGCAACACACGCCACCAGCGGATTCCAACATGTGTTCTTCACGCTACTGGCTGAGTACGTTATTACTGGAGCATAAGTTCGTCTCATTTTGTTGATAATACTTCTTCTAAAAATCTTTCGCCCCTCTTTCTGATCGATAGATGAAGAAAATCTTCTTTTGTGCGATCCCCTGTAAATCAGTTAGTGCTCAGCTTCCAAAAAGAATCTTATTAAGTCAAGACTACCTCCGACGGTCAAATTACTAGCACTTTGTCGAATGCCTTGAAGGAAATGCGTTCACGAGGGAGGTTGAAGACAATCTGTTCTGTCGGTGAAGGTAATCAAATGATAAAAGAATTCCCTCTTTTTTTTCAAAGATCATTTGGTCTGTAAATTGCTAGCTAGAGAAAAAGATCAGTTAGGGTAAAGAAATATATAGAATGCAATAAAAACATAAAAATATATAGAGAACACAGATGCACACCACAAAGAAAGAAGAAAATATTTTACAAGCAATATATATGCATATACAAATGCTAATCTTAACATTATATTCAAATAAATATCAAAATCTTACAGAATTTTTGTGAATTGCAAAAGGAAGAAAAATCTCTCTTTGTGTACTTTGGATCTTGAATCAATTCTTCAAATTTTTTTCCTAGATTTTAAGTAACTCTTTTTTTAATGGGACTGATATAGAGGCACATGAAAATTTATATACGACGTATGCTATTTTATGGCTTTGTTCTGCTGGTTGATTGTGTCTCTGATAAGTTCCTTGTTATCTCTTTTTGTTATTGTCTTGTATTACTGCATTTCTCGTGGCTTTTGTTTTATGCCTGTTAAAATATAGTCATGCTACTACATTTAACATTCTAACAGCAATTTATTTGCATATTTTCTTTGATAGTTTCTTCTATTAACTTTTCAAATATTTTACAGTTTTCTTTATATTTTATGATGAATACTGAATAGGCTTATATTCACTTTATTTTAAATGACACTGAAGAAAAGGTTTTTAGAGATTTTCACTTTGCGGGTTGTTTTATTTAATGGAGTGGATCTGCAAGCAGTTACCCTTCTTCTCATAAAAATTAGGATCGAAATTATATTATTCCAGCTTGTTATTCCTCATCACCTGATTCAATCCAGAAAATTCTTCAATTCCTCTGTTCAAATTAAAATTAATCATCAATTTAAACAGCTCTTCCTATAAAAGATGTGAAACATGTCCACTAATTTCTGTGAAAAATATTAGTAACTATGCCAATCTTTTCCTCTGCTGTAAAGTCGTTAACTGCATATATCTTTTGGAACGATGTAGGGAAACCAACAGCTATTTAAATATTCGAATAAACCAACACAAACAGGATACTAAAAAGTATAACCACACTTCCTCCATTTTGAATGACAAATTTTACCATTTCAGTACCTATAGTGTCTATTCATGTTTTATACTAAATTTAGGACAAAGAAGAAATACTTTTGAAAAAAATATGTACATGTTTCATTTTAAATCCATTATACCATACGGATTTAATGACCTTTTAACAATAGACAAATAACTCCTGGTTCCCCAGATACACAGCGTTGTATCGAAAAAAACACCCAAAGGAAACAAACAGATGTTACAAAGGATCTAAAAAACTCGGAGTGATTAGCGGACTCCAATGAACCATTTATCGAATTCTCTTCTGTCAATTCTATTCCTCACCGCTTCTATAACGGACCGAATTTTGTTCTTTCGTGTGATTGGTATATTTTTGAATTCCTTCGTGGTTTTTTTCTGCTCACTAGTTCATTTGCTCATACATATGAGCTGGTGAGCAGAAATATATATATATAAACACCGAAATTATTTATTATGCAGTAGATGCCTTCGATATCAAAACAAAAAACAGGATGATATTTCTTTAAATGTTAATCAAGGAAGCTCCTATCTCTCTTAAGCCTACTTTGTTCATTTTATAGTTGTTCGCTATAATTTCGTAATTATGTTAAATTCAACGGTTTCTCAAATACAGAAGGCATTAACACATTTTTAGAATTGTGAAGTTGTTTCAAATGTTAATACTTATTATTTAGATCTGCACATTCACAGCCACTTTACTTGACAGTCACGTTCTTGATAGGCTTCTATCATGGCAAACTGGGGAGAAAAAAATGCGATTTCCAGACGTCAAATAAGGGAGCAAGCAGTTTCAGTTAAAAATATTTCGTCTCGAACTCGGTAAAAGAGATAAAATGGCAGAAGAAATTCGTAATATCGAACACAAATGTAACCAGTTTGATACAATGTGATCCTGTAGCTAGAATGATACTGTTCTATGAAAAATGGGTAAATGAATAAACAATTTATATAATCATTGTCACTTTAGTTTGGGAGACTTTTTTCCTTTACAATACAGGCCCTTATTCATTTGTCGTTCGAGCCAGTCACTTCGTTCATGTAAAGTTGTTAGCACTTTCCCCCTTTTCTTATAGGTAGGGCAATTATAAAACCCCTTACTAAATTGTTTTTGCAATTTAGGAATTGGGTTTGCACATTCTTTCTCTTCATTTTCGATACTAAATACACCTTGTTTTTAAAATCATTGAAGCAAATCCATGCATCCCAAAGGAACTATTTATTTCCAGCTGCATTGTTCTCATACAGGACTTTGCTACATTCAGACACTTAGCAAAGATCGTTGAAGCTCATTTTTTATGATATTTAAGCTGGGAATTTAGATTTTTGTTTGTTGCTGTTACGAATATATTTAAATACTTAGCAACTGATTCCTGCTTTTATGGATTGTTTGAATATGTTAGCATTTCTTATCTTTTTTAAGTGTTCTTTCCAAGTCAAAATATTAATTGACGAGTTTTTTTTTTCTTTCTGATTGTTTATTTTTGTACTTCGATATTTGAATAGCATGCATTTTACAACTTTTTTTTATTAATACATTTTCTAATTTAATACATAAAAATTCTGTTAAATAAATGTATTCAAAATCTATTCAATATTCTTTTTAATCGAAAACTTTGAAAAACTTTCATTTTCCTCCTTTTATTAATATTTTTATAAACGTAAAAAGTTTCTATAAAACTTAGCAACTTATATAAATAACGAAAAGTATGCATAGAAAAGAAGCTGAAAAAATAAATAAAATAAAATAAATTTCTGAACCCCTAGCGGAAGAACAAGAATGTTTATCTACCAAAAATTCCATATTCTAGGTTTAAAAGATTGTTTACATGCAACATTTTGAAAGAAAAATAAATTTAAAGAAAATAAATAATATTTTTCAGTTCAAATAATATAGTGTAAGCCAAAGTTTTCATTTTTCAATGTCTGCATTTTATTCGTTCCATTAACAAAATCATACTAAGAATGTTTTAGTACTCTTTAATACTTTCTACACCCAAATAAATGGAAGTACTTAAATAATTTTTAAATTACTCATTCTTACCCAAAAGTGTTTTAATGTTCGAAAATGATGATTTCGATGTATAAAAGCTGTCGTTAAACAGGTACATCATTATAGAGAAAGTTGCTTATGTTAATTAGCTACGTCTTCTTATCACTTAAAAAAAAAAGTAAACAAAAATTAAATAGTTATTAATTTTTTATAGTTATCTGCATTGAAGGAATTGATTGAATAACCTTGCGTTTTTTTTTATCCATAAAAAATACTTGAAAATTGCATGAGATTAAAAAAAAATTCAATAAAATTCTAAAAATTCAAAAAATAATTACCGATGAATAGCAGACAGCAACAACAATAATAAATAATTAAATATATATGAAAGCAGAAAAAAATCTGGAATGGGTCACTATTCTAATTATTTAAACTATTTCAGCATGATGCGTTATTTTAGTTTCAATATAATCCAACTCATAGCTTATGCGAGGGCGCAGTTTGAATACGAACGTGTTGCAATCACAGTTTTCAGAAACGAGGAGATTTCATGGCGATTATGATAACGTGTATAAGCATCTAGCATCGATAGTCAATTGTTTGCCTTCGAATCATTCTTTTTCCAGCACTTTTTCTGTACCCATGTCGTTTGGCTGATCGTGGCATACTTAGGAACACCGATGTAATGTTTCGAAGTCTCTTCCTCTATTTTTATTAACCTTTTTTTTTAAATGGAAAACCTAATGAATAATATTTTATTTTGTAACAGAAGTGATAGCAGTTCAATTTTGAACCGTAAAAAATTATTTTTCGAAAACAGTGTTTAGTATTTGAGATTCAGACATATACAATTATTATCATACACAATAATAAATGTTTTTATCTTAATTAGTAGTTGCGCTCTAGTTAAAAAAATGATTTCCGTACGACCTTTCTGTAGTTAACGACTAGCTACACGATAGTTAACGACCATTGTGTATGTGTGAAAGAGTCAAGCGACCAAGTCAGATAAATTCAAGCAAAGCGACATTAGATGAGAGGAAGGCAGTTTCGAAAAAAAAAATTAATTACAATAAAAATATTTTTAATCTTTAATAATTAAAAATTAAATTACGTAATATCAAAAGAAAAATGAGTTAAAAAAATTTCACACTAACTGTTAAACATTTTCTTTCAAAATTACTTTGACCTATATGACTAGGACCCTAACAAAGAATCGATTCACCCGTTTCAGTTTTTAAAACGAACCACACAATCAGTAGTCGAACAATATACAGATTTTTTCTACTAACTCACAAACTAAATTTTTCTTCTTTTTATTATTATCGCAGAGCAAACAATGAACGTTTTTTTCCATAATTTTAAAAAATAATAAAATTTGAATGGGTCCTGGAAACTTGAAATTCTATCTGAAAGATTTTGGATTAGTTGCGAAGGAGTCCAGAGCGAAAAATATTTTCTTTTTTCTTTCTCCGAGCGAGCAAAAGACGGACAGGAACTTATTTTATGTATAAAAAAAAATTCCATTTCCTCCTTCTTTCCATTTTCTTATTCAGAACGAGCACTTCTTTCAGCCACTACGTTAAATATTCCTCGTCTGTCAACTGATGATCTGTATAATTGATATTATTGCTGTTACTTACTTTTTATTTAATACGTTTTGTAGTATATTATTTGAAGTGTATTCTTCTGACAACCATAAATCAAGTTACGAAATGTTGGATATGGAATATTGTATGGTGTATAACACGAGATTTACGTTCTCTCGAATAAAAAAATAGAAAAATATGTTAATGAGCATAATATTTTAAAGTGTTTTATTCTTTCATTTACTTTCGTGACTAACGAATGTTGAAAGTGGATCGTCTGCGAATTGCCTCTATTGCGCTCTGGAGCAGGTGCAGTTACAGTCAGCGTGCTTCGAAATCAACTTTGCAAAAAAAGAAAAAGAATAATAATAATAAAAAAAAAAAAGAATCAATAAGTCGCGCTGCTCACTCTGAATGGTGCTTTTTATCCTTTCTATTGTGTGTGACAGATGAAAGAATCCTTATCAACTTCAAAATCTGCAAGAATTGAAAATTTATTCAGGTGGAAGAAGCAGTTCACTCGCTTCAAGTGACGAAACTCGGGAAGTTCATATCGTTATTTTCACCAATAATTTCTTTTCCAGGAATAGAGTTGTTCATTAGAAACAAAACAGTGTCGCATAAACTGCTAGTCATGCATGTTATTCTTGTTTTCGTGTCATTTCCATATTTATTAGATACTTGTGCAAAAGGAAAGAAAGTGAAGGTTCCGATTATAATATCGCCCGAAAGATTCATTTCATAATGAATCCCGCAATACTTTTGTACTGGGGAAACTTTTTTTTTTTATGCTTGTATGAAAATGAACTTTTGAAAAACATACATTTCAATAACATTATCGCACTCTGCTATCAAACTTTTTACTAAACAATATAAATAAAGTAAAAAAAAATTATACTAGATGTAAATTTTTTATACAAGTATTAAAATAAAAAAATAAAAAATAAATTAATAATATTTTTTTTTGTGCTTTTTTTTATAGAGATTTTTTTAATAAGTCATAGATAGTTCCCCAAATGATAAATCGATCTGAAATTCACCATTTAATTTTCGTCATCGATATATTTATAGTTTATTATATAATAGGATATTAATCTTAAAAGGAAAATTTAAATGGTAAAATTAAATTCCAAAATTAACTAATTCTGGAAGCTCAACACTATTTATAATCAGCAAATTAAGCATTGCAGAAATTAAAAATATATATACAAGAATTGATATATGAATTTTAATTAAATTATTATAATTAGATATTAATGAAATGATGAAAAAAAGTAAAAGATAGTAGTTATTGATTACTCAATCAATCAATTGAAGGATTATCAAATGAAAGAAAAAAATGCATTTAAAAATTAAGATAACCGATCGGTTTTCGAAGTTCTTAAGTATAATGCGAAAGATTTGTATGCATGGGACTTTTTGTAATTATATAATTAAAAAAGTTAATTTTCTCCCACTGAATTGCCTATAGCTCTGTCTGGTATATAATCAAATCTTCAGATAGGTTCTAATTAATTAATTTTTAATAATAAAAAAATTGAAGCATTTGACAGCAAAATTTACTATATTCATATTTAACTTCGAATTTACTAGTTTTTAAATCAGAAAGATGAATACAAATATAAATATATATTTAAAAAATTTTTTTGTCCGCTTGTAATTTAATTTTTTTATAAAAGCATGAAATGGTTTTTAAAAACAATTTTTTTATTTACTATCATTTTAGATTTCTATACTGTAGAAAAGCCGGAGCTTTTAAATTTTCCTTTTTGCAGTCTATTCGATAGCATTTCTGCTTTATTTCGTCTATACCCTCTTATAATGCACAAATATACATTAAACACTTTTATTAATCAATAATGCAAATATAGTGTGGATGATACATTGCAATGATAATGATTTGCTTTTTCAGTAGACGTGAATACTTTAAATCAGAGATTTTTAAACTGTACAGCAAAAATATCCCCGGAGAAAAATATTTCTTATAAATCGAATTAAATTATCTTATAAAATAAATTTAAAATAAATTAAACATGGAAATTATTTTTATAAGCAGAGGCATTAATATTGCAAAATAGTTAATACTCTTCATCTTAAAAAGAGTTTTCAGAAGAAGCTTTAATTATTTATTAGTTGCTGCTTTTTCTTCTAGTCATTATTGTATATGGGCAACTGAAAGCAATTATTTATGACAAAAAAATCATTAATTTAACCTTTTATATAAAAAAAAATTATGAATAACGTTTCTGGGAATATTGGATACTAAATTGAAGTTATATAGCATAAAATATATTAATTCAATCCACGACAACATATTTATAGGAAATCATAATTTCAGTTTTCGGAAAGTTTCAATTTGAATTCAGTTTTCAAAGAATTTAAGAATGGTTCATTCTGATATTACATTATATTTTGAAAAATGTATTCTCAAATATTCATTCTTAAATAAATATCCCCCATTTCCAAATTGTGTTCAGTCTCTCAAATATCATTAATGTCTCAAATATCCTTAATGTCTTAAATATCTTTGATCTCTCAAATACTCAATATCCTCAATCGCTTAAATAAACAATATCAATCTATCTCAAACATCTAAATTCATGTGCATTGGAAGCCTTTGGCATTTAAATGTTAGATTTTTTTGGTGATCAAGGAGAAAATGACTACTTCTTGTTAGTTAATTATTGTTTCATACGAATACATATACTGATACATACATAGGCATTTTTTTTATGTCAAATGCTTTATATAATTCAGTTTTCAGTAAAAAAAAAAAGGAAAAAAACTTCCTGATTATGCATTTTAATATAAAATCAGCTAAATAAAATGCCAAAGCTACCTACTTTTTTTTTTTTTTTTTTTTTTTGAAAGAATTTAAGAAAGAAAATGTGTTAAGAGCGTGGCATGATACTATTTTATCTTCTTAAAGGAAAGGGATTCGATGCTAAAAAGTTTGAGAAACACTTTTAAGTTCGTAGATATGAGAAATGATCGATTTCCATGGAATTGTAGGTCAGGAGTGAAAAGGTGAAATAAAAGATTTGATTTTTTTTTTCCTTTTTTTTTTTTTAAAAGATTCTGAAATAATTATTTTTGAAACATTCTTCATTCATTTTCGTATTACTCTTCAGTAAATGTCCTAAATATTCTGAAATACACTGTGAAAATAATTTGATAGTGTGAAGGTATAAAATTATAACCCCTTTGTTTATAAAAAAGTTTTGTTTACAGAAAAATATTAAAATGCAAAACTAGCACACCTGCAAGCTTCAGTATATGCAGATTTTGTTTGTGACTTCAAAAATACCTGTCATTGCTAACGAATACATAAACACTGGAACTCATTTTGTGGATGGTGAAAAATTATTCGAAACTAGTTTTAGCCCTTTTATGTATGCTTGTAAGCCTATGGTATGTGTTTCCTTAATAATGAATTACTGAGCTGATTCTGTATCATTCTTATATATGTACTGTAGAAACGAGTACTATTCATAGAGTAGTAATTTAAAAGAACGCGTCCCCCTATTTTAAAGGAACAAAAAATCGGGGTAAACATCTCCCGTTCCTTTTCGTACTAGAACTGGCGCTTCATCGCTTCTTGGCTCCTTTTCCTGAGTGCAATTGTTTGAAAACGTAAACATACTATTAAGCGATTCTGAAAATTTCGAGAAAAGTCTGAAATTCTTCTTCTCAAGTCCTGCATTTATTTAACTATGTACTTACTAAAGATAAATAGTTACAAAAATGTCATTTTGTTTATAATTCTGATCCATTTTTATGAAATACAATAAAGCATTGCAAAGAGTTCATATGAATGAATATTTTAATTTTCTATCATTGTGGATGGAGAATATTACACAAAAATTTATTAATAGAATATGAATGGCAAATATTTAGAAGATGTTTATCAAAAATTATGTCAGCAACCTCGAACATTTTTAAAGACCATCCATAAGCTAACACTCACAGTCCCAAAAGCAAAACACTTCCAGTGTTGATGTACAGCAGTAGAAAATAATGCACATTCAATAATCCCAAATTATCATTGCTAAAAATTAAACTCAGATAAAATCGTCGATAACTTAGATAAAAATCATCTGTTATATCACGCTTTGAGTTACATCACATTCTGTTTTGTTTCGCGCAAACGCGATATAACGGAGGATTACCGTAGTAATATCATTTATTTGTTACTGTTTGCATAACTTTAAAATTTCAAAATAAACAGAGTCAATAACCGTCTTCTAAGAGCATCTAATGAGATTAGTTTGACATATCTAACGAATTTAATCCATTATTCTAATGAACTAAGTTCAGCCATGGCTTAATACTTCAGAATTGGGTCGTGACTTCTCGGAAACACAGGTTATGGTTTCGATGCCTGTTTCTCATTTAACTCCTATTGTAGACTGATAGTGTTGTGTACGTAAGCAATTTATTAGGTATTTAACTTAATTCGTGTGTTTCTAACGGATAGGGTAACTAGTATTATTACCACTTGAATTAGACTGAAAGCTGCTTCATGCCAAATAATTTCTAAGGTTTACAAGATCACAGGTTTCAGAACTAATCATTACAGAGGGATGAAGATTCTCCCAGACAAGACCAGGGAATACATCCCCTGCAGAAATTGCCGCAACGCTTTCCTAACACCTAAGCACATTCTAGCGTGCTCAGCACTTACTCCACATGTTTTGCAATTGGGTATGGTCCCAATCGAGGCCAACTTAAGAGAAGTCCTGTATAGTGAAGCGGCACCATTGCTTGCGGCCGCTATCGAGAAGACTTTTGACTTGATCTAACATTGATAATTATATTTTAAATCCATGGACACGATAACAACAACAACAAGATGTCACTTCGTGGAAATGTAAAAAACGTGAGAACCTGCACAGCTGAAAGAACTTGTCAAAAATGGTTTAAACGATTCATTGACGATGCTTTTGATATGATAGAATAAAAGTGTCCTGGTTAATTCTTGTCCGAAATTATAAAGAATGGAAGAGTAGCTTCCATAATCAGTACAGGTGCGGTTGTCGATTCAAGGGCAGCAAATCAGTTTTCTGTCAGGCTTGATTTTTTTCTTTCGGGTTTCACTTGGGACTTGATTATCAGGTGGTTTGGAGGGGTAGCAAATTTTGAGTGTTTTCACGTCACCTGTAAAGTCTTGTCCCTGTCATTTACGTACGAATAATACTGAATTGGAGGTTCATTCTATCGATCGCAAGCCCTTTTCTACAATTTCATGACTGTCTACTTCAAAATTATATCTTTGCTTGAGATTTGTACACCAATGTGGAATATGAATTAAAACATTTACTGAGAATAAATCTTAAATAACATTTAATCGGAAACAATTCTTTGTTATAAATACGGATATAATTTTATGATAGATTAATGAAAAGTCCAATATTCGTACTGTTGAGCTGGGTGAGTTATGAATATTTGATACAGCAGTTTATAGAGTTTCTTCAAACTTCTGAAAAGTAGAACGATTTTTTGACTTTATAAGCGTCCATGCTGAAAATTTCACTTTGCATACATATGCAGGGCAAAATGGGAAAAGTATGATTAGGGCTCTTTCAGAAAGTGCTGGGATTTATCTCCTAATTCTAAGTCAAAATTCATTAAATGATTTTTCGGAAACTTTGGTTTAAAATCCGCGATGCTCGAAAACTCGGCACATTTAATTGAGTGTTTACTGACATTTATTTTTGTGAACCAATTTCCTTTTTCAATATCATTGTATATCCGAATGATATATTATAAATTTTGAATTAAATCATTGAAAAATTTATTTTATATTCTATAAGTATCAAAAGCTGTAAACATTTTTACAGATTTATTTTCTACTCTATTTCTCCATAGGTTCATTTTTTAAATAAAACTTTCAATACATATTATATTTTAAGGTAAATATGTTACACTTAACAGGCAGGCTGAAAGGTTCGTAGGCTGACACATATATGGCGCTACTACTATTAAATCCATATGATTTTTAGTTAGCCCTAACCTTCAAAAGACACGTGTATAAATTTGACACCTGTTGCACTATTAGTATGCGAGTTATAGCATTTTTTAGTGAAATTATAGCCATGATGATGAAGCCATGTTTCATCCATTGTCACATATCGACACAAAAATTCGAGTTTATTACGATTGAACAGCTCCAAACACTGCTTAGAATCATCAATTCGTTGTTGTTTTCGGTCGATTGTGAGCTCGCGCGGCACCCACTTTGAACAGAGTTTTCGCATATCCAAATGTTCATTCACGATATGTCCAACACGTTCCTTTGATATCTTTAGGGTCTCAGATATCTCAATCCACTTCCCTTTACGTTTATCAGAATTTATTTTGTGGACTTTTTTGATGTTTTCGTCTTTAACAGCCTCTTTGGGGCGTCCACTGCGTGCATCGTCCTCGGTGCTCATTTCGCCTCGTTTAAATTTAGCAAACCACTTCTCTACGGTTGATTTTCCTGGTGCAAAGTCCGTATAATATTTGTCAAGCCAAGCCTTGGCTTCAATAGTATTTTTTTTCGCCAAAAAGCAATGCTTTATTAACACACGAAATTCCTTTTATCCATGTTTTCAAACTAACAAAAGTTGCTTCACTAAAAATGCTATAACTCACATACTAATAGTGGAACAGCTGTCAAATTTATACACGTGTCTTTTGAAGGTTAGGGCTAACTAAAAATCACATGGATTTAATACTAGTAGCGCCATCTATGTGTAGCCTATGCACTTTTCAGCCCACCTGTTACTTGCTTTGTAGTAACGTATTTGAATAATTTAGCCTTTCAAAATATCGGACAAACAATATAGTTTTAAGTATCCTAATTCTAGTGAAAAATTGAATTACAACAAAACTGGATATCAGTCTAGTTCAAAATATAACCAGTCCAACTGTAATAAGCCACTATATTTCTGCATGTAGCAATAAGGTTTGATTATAAAAATTCCTGTCTTTACAAAGGTTTGGAAATAGACGACTGTTAAGAACTTTTGTTTGGCTACAAGTGCTTTCTGAGGAATCCTGTGAGTAATGAATATGATTTATGTCTTCTATGAATATCATAATGTTATGGATATCAAATGAATGAATAATAATGCTATGAAATATATGTTAAATTAATGTAATAGTAAATAATAAAATAATATAAATTAATATAATAGTTAATAATATAATATGTTAAATGAATATATTTATATATATATAAATATTTTATATAAATTTTTATGAAACTGAAAATTATAATTGTGTAAATAATGAGTTTTTTAAAGTCCAAGAAAAGCTGAAAAACTTGAAATTTTATTAAACTAGATCTGTATCTAGATGTTCCACGTTTTGACTTTTCATCAGAATATGGGGATCTTAAGGAAAAAAAAAAAATTACCTGTCGTGATGGTGATTGTGTGCAGTGAGCTGGAAATTCACTCATGGAAAGCGGTATTAAAATCAGTTCTTTTTGAAATGGTTAATCCTTGTTTCATTGTTCTGTGGAATTACTAAGTTCAAAGCCAAAATTTTTAAATAACGTTTTATGGAAATTTTTTCGAAGCTGTTGTTATAAAATATTGACAACATCAAAATTAAAATATATACATAATTTTTTTTTTTTTTTTGTTTGTTTTGTTAAAAATTGATAAAAAGTAAATTTTTTGACTTTACGTAAACACTCTAACTCAAAGAACATGCAAAGCATTTCACATTTACTTGCTTACATATAGATTATCACTTTATGCATTGAAGGAACTAAAAATGGTGTTGTGCTAAAGTATAGCAGAGTGACAACCCATTCAGTTATCGAGAACAATAACACACACAAACATTTTTTTCGATAACAATGGCAATTACTTATCTCCAAATTAATATATTTAAAATCTTTTAGTGTGGTGAATGCATAACACCATTAAAAACATATTTTATTCGATTCTGAAAATGATTGTAATAGTTATGACTCTCATCGTATGGGAGTGTAGCCAAAAATGTAGTTTTTCAAGTAATAAATTGAAATATTTTTCAGTATCCAAATAACACTGATGAGTCTTTTCAACATCTAATGACTCCAGAAACAAAGTGCAAATGATTTGATCTGAAGCTGGTCAGTTACTTTAAACTATTGTAATTCCAGATTTGTGTCGTCCTTGGCTTCCGGTAAAGTTGACTGGGTTCATATATATAACAGTTGGGCTGACATGTTCGTAGGCTGACACATAGATGGCGCTACTAGTATTAAATCCATATGATTTTTAGTTAGCCCTAACCTTCAAAGGACACGTGTATAAATTTGACAGCTGTTCCACTATTAGTATGTGAGTTATAGCATTTTTAGTGAAGCAACTTTTGTTAGTTTGAAAACATGGATAAAAAGGAATTTCGTGTGTTAATAAAGCATTGCTTTTTTGAAAAAATACTATTGAAGCCAAGGCTTGGCTTCAATAGTATTTATAATATAGTTTATAGTTTTTATAATATTATTCGACTTTGTACCAGGAAAATCAACCGTAGAGAAGTGGTTTGCTAAATTTAAACGAGCCGAAATGAGCACCGAGGACGATGCACGCAGTGAACGCCCCAAAGAGGCTGTTACCGACGAAAACACCAAAAAGTCCACAAAATAATTTCTGATAACCGTAAAGTAAAGTTGATTGAGATAGCTGAGACCCTAAAGATATCAAAGGAACGTGTTGGACATATCGTGAAGGAATATTTGGATATGCGAAAGGTCTGTTCAAAGTGGGTGCCGCGCAGAGCTCACAATCGACCCAAAACAACAACGAATTGATCATTCTAAGCAGTGTTTGAGCTGTTCAATCTTAATAAACCCGAATTTTTGCGTCGATATGTGACAATGGAGGAAACATGGCTCTATCATTTCACACCGGAGTCCAATCTACAGTCAGCTGTGTGGACTGCACGTGATGAACACTAAAAATGCTATAACTCGCATACTAATAGTGCAACAGCTGTCAAATTTATGCACGTATCTTTTTGAATATTAGGGCTAACTAAAAATCATATGGATTTAATACTAGTAGCGCCATCTGTGTGTCGGCCTATGAACTTTTCAGTCCCCCTGTCACATGCTAAACCTCAGTGTTCCACTTACGTATGTCACAAATATCCCAACGACGAGAAGAAGACATTGCTGTCGATTTTATCGGTGGTTGGGCAGCATTTAGTGCCGTATGTGTGAAAACTCACACCAGTCAGCCTGACTATCTATGCTAAACACACATTGCCACACTTGCCTTCGAGTCACATTTCTTAATATCAGTGACTGCAAAAGACGTTGCCGGTGGATTGAATTGGGTTGGTTTCATATTTAGCGAAAGTCTGCCTTATAACAGAGACTTGCTGGGGTCCTTTAAAAATAATAAATATAAAAAAAATTTCCATGTTTTTCTTATTAAATTCTTTAGTTTTAAAGTGAACATTTTTTTTTGTGCTTTACTTTTTAGTTGAAATTATTCCGCTTCTCCCTCGTAGTTCTTTATAATTCTCCAAAATTATATAATTTATCCGAATAATGTTTGACAAAATGCTTTCAAGTCTTGTACTATTCCTTATTGATTTGTTTTTAAAATTAATCCATCTCTCATTGAAAAGAAATATTTAATTCATTGCAAATAGAGTAAAAGTAAGCATTATAGGTGTAGGATGTAGGGCACTATAAGTTGTATAAGGTATTATTACGAGTGGAATAACTTTTTTACATAAAATAATGTACTGTGGCCCAGAAGGAACAAGCGAGCGTAGCAGCTAAAGCAGTAATTGCGGTGCAATCATTGCTTTTACAAAGGTCTAGATTCGATGACGCTTCTGACATTTAGTGTGACAGTCTAGGGCCGGATGGATTGGTGAGAGTTTTCACGGCTGTCTCTATTACAATACGCAAATGTGGGGTAGTTTCCTCCAATATCTTCCCGGAAGGTAATGTCTCATCGCTCGTCGGCGGTGGGATATTCGTGGTGCACACATAAATTGAACACGAGACCGGTGGATTACAAATATTTTCCATCCATACGTGGATTGCCTGATTAGATTTATTTGCTTCACAAAAATAGGGAGCAATTATCATAGAAATCCAATCAGAAATCATTAGTTTCCCCACATCTTTTGATACATTGAACCCATGAATTTGATACACGACGACTGAACTTTCGATATGCACGGCATTGATGTATTGTCTACCATCCTAAAATGTCAGACAGGTCTAGAATAAGTTAACTAACTTCGAATACAAACTAATATATGCCTACCACTACAAACTCCACAAATGACGAATATTGTTTCCAGCAAAGTATCTCAAAATTTTTATCTTCGCGCTTTACTCTTTGTATTATTAAATGCCATATTTGTTTTTATGTTTTATTTAGTGTTTTTAGAAGATATATATGAATAGTAGGTTTCGTTTACTTAAATTTGAAGTACTCAAAATACTAGGTTGAAAATTTTTATTTCTTGTTCTAACACAATATGGGTTGTAAAATATGATGATCATTACCTTTTAATTGCAAAAGCAATCAAATGGTTAAGGTCAAAACAAAACATTACAAGGTGATCTGCTTTAAAAACTTTTGAAAATAATTTATGCAGTGTTAATTAATGTAGATGTTAAATAACTTATTGCATGCTAATTTTTTTAAATACGTAGAAGTGTATACGTCTAAGAAGTAAAATTTAAAAATAATAATGTCATAATTTTTTAATAGAATATATATATTTTGGAACCTAACCCTGTATTTCGTACCATTTATTTGTTATGCATATAAATACACTTTTAGCAATATAACAACCATGTTATTTGGTTGCTTACATGTATATCAATCATCATCTTATTTGGTGTTTAAATGTATACAATTTCTCAAAAAATAAATAAATAAATATATATATATATACCAATTTTATTTGCCGTTATTATATATTTCATGTTTATAAAAGTAGATCCCATAATATTTAAAAAGTCTCAAAATTTATGGTGTCTAAAAAAAAATTTTTCATTTTTCTATTTAGTTTTTAAGTTCACTTTTATTATTTTCACCTTCATAAATTTAAAACAAGCCTCTTATAGGCAAAAAATTTGTATTGATTCCAAGATATTAGAGTTAAATACCAATAGATGGCGCCTCAAGTTATGGCAACGAAATGGAAGACTCCAGGAAATTTGAACGGTATTTGCACTGTATTCAAGCGCAGAGTTTAAAACCTGTTCTTAATACTAAAAATATTTTTTTTTTTTAACATTTGTACATAAAAGTATAAATTTATTCATTATACATTGCAAATACTTTTACTTAGTTACATTATTAGTATATATATTGAAGGAACTACTTACATAACGCGAACTCGCACATTTCGTATGATGTTCACCGACTTTGTTCTGTTCGTTTTATAAGATGTTGCAAGTTTAGACGCACGCGGACGAAGGGAGGTGAAAGAAGTATATTCGGAGCTCGTGATGACCGAGGTCGAAATGGTTCTACCGAAAGATGCGTTTAAGTGCAACAGTGGCTTGGAAGACTTGCGAATTCAACCATCGTTTAGGGAGATGGTCTCTAGGAAGACTAAACTAAGAAAGTGGTCAGGAAAGCGAAGATCTTGTAAAAAACGCTCTTTAAAAACGTATGAAAAGGATAAGAATATTTCTCGCTGTTCATCGGACAGTTCGTCGATGAAAAGAAATTTTGATCAATCATCTCTCAAACGAAAGAATCGCAAGAAGAAGAAATATAAGCCTTATTCCAAAATGTCTTGGTCTGAAAAGCAGCAAGTGGCAGAACGAGATTCAAAAAGAGCTAACCGAATCCGTGAAAAGTTGTCAGCAAGTGGTTGTTCACTAGCTCCCTATAATACCACTCAATTTTTGATGGAAGACCATAATGTCCAAGAGCTCGATTTCTCAAATTTTTTTGTGAATCATCGGCAGCGAGACAACAGTAACAGTATGGACTCATCAGAAGAATTTTACAGTTGCCCTGAAGATGAAGTGGATTTCTTGCAGAGAGAGTTTGTGACAACTTACGAAAATCTTCATGCAGAAAGATTGATGAACATGACTCAAAGTGAATTGGTGCAGGAATATATGTACGTAGAAGATCAAATTAATGATCTTGAAAAAACTCTTGAGAAAGCTAAGTCACATAATCAGTCATACATAACTGACAGTCGTCCTCCTGGTCTTGACCATTCAGCGGAGCTCGAAAAAATTCGCGTTTTTAGAGAAGAAATCGAAAAACTGACCAGGGAAAATGCGATGCTAGAACAGAAAAAAGAACTTAATCTTATGCATTTGTCTAAATTTTTTCAGATTTACCAGACTGGAAAATGATATTTTGCACTTGACAGATTCAAATCAATGTTCATTCAAAGACATATCGTTTTAGACCTATCATTATTTTTCGGTTCGTCGATTCATTGCAGTAGAAAGTCATTGATACTATTCATTGTTTATATTTCGCTTTATTCTGTGATTACTTAAATGTGCTTAAAGTAAAAAAAAAAAAAAAAAAAAGTTTCGAAAATCTCATCGTGTCCTATTAATTTCGTCTTTTCATTTGTTTCGGGGATGAGATAAAAAGGATACCTGAAAGGTAAGTAAATATTTGGATTTGGTATGGGAAATCAGAAGCGGGGGTGGGGGGATGCTTCTGAGTAGGGAGAAAACATCCATTTGAATGCCTGGTGTGTCATAACGGTACATGTTTTTATTGTTCCGTTTACGCATGTGAATAATTTATTGGAATGTTATCCATTGAATGGCAGTGAAAATAGCTAAGTGGTTTGTTCGATGGATTTCAGTGTAAAAGATAATTGTTAAACACTTCGTAATTGAAATTTTATTGACATGTGTGCTTACTAATAATATATTTGGTACCTTTTTATTTGTTCTGAAGTGGAAAAATAATTTATTGTTAGACTGACTACATAGGTATCTTTTATCCAATCAAAAATTATTTTCTAAAAAAAATTAAATTCCCTTCTGTACTTGAAAGCGATAAAACCATGCATATAATACATGTTAAAAATTTAAAAACAATCTTGGGGAAAACATTTGCAAGGAATGCATTATGAAACGATGTACAATGTATTAAGAAAAAATGTTCTTAAAATAGTATATTTAACTAGTGTCAAATACTTAAAACATTTAAATCTTTGCGCATAGTGTGTACATATGATTATCATTTTATCTGTTATATTATCAATATTTTAATGAAATCCAAAAATGGTATTAAAAAAAAGTGATTTTTATTCGTAATACTTAGCTCATAAAAAGTGTTTGGATGAATTATTTGTTTTTATTATTGCTAGTTCTCGTGATTGGGGAAAAAAAAAGCTTTTTCCTTTTTGAATTTGTTTTGGAAACTTTTAATGCACTTGGCTTTTTTATTCGAATGTATTTTACACATTTTTTTTTTTTTTTAGACTTGTTTATTTTCATAAGTTTTGGAAAATTTTTAATGAAAGTTATTTTCGAAATTATTTACGAATTTAAAAACTTTCACGTATGTTTTTCATGAACTTCAATTCATACGTGCGAACTTAATTTTTTTAATTAATTTTTTTTTTTTTTTTGTATATTTTGCATTCGAAAAGTAAAAAAAAAAAAAAAAAAAAAAAAAACTGTTATTGATCTTTTAGTCTCTTGAATATTGTTAAATATAAGTTCTTGTAGACCTTAAAGTTGAAATTATCATAATATAACAAAATTTGTTTTGAATCTCCTTTTTCCTCGAATTGATAGTGATAATTTTTTCGATAGTGATTGTATCTGTAGTTTGGTCGGAACTTATTATTTTCTAGAAAATATTGATGCTAGTGTTTCATTATTGTAATACATTATAATTTTATAAAAATATTTTTATTCAACTAAATAGATATTAAACTCATTTAATTTTGATTTATGACATTTTTCTAGACATTTATATTATAAAATCGGTAGTTTAATTTCTTTATTGTTATAAATTTTAAAATGACTTATTTTCGAAACATTTTATCTTGTAAAGACATTTTTACAAATATTCGATTAAATTAGTGTATTTCATGATTTATTTACAGTACACTGAATGTAATTTTTCTGTTCCTTAGCATTTAATGAAGTTATGAAATTGTCGCGATGTAATCGTAGCTTATTAAGTACAGTTTTAAGTTACCGCATTAAAATTAATGTTACAATCATTTTCCCTGAAGACATTATAATAAACTTAAATAATTACATTGAAGAAATTTACATCATGAAATTTGTTTTTTTAAAGGAAAAGTTTTAAAAATTAATATAATTTATCTTAAATTCCTTCATATAAGTAGTTTATGTATTATCAGATCATTAAAAATTATATGATTTTATATATGCTCAATCAGTAATAAGTAATGCTTTATAAAAATATTTCCTTTTTATTTAGGTGTGAAATAAGTAAAAATTTTCTAACTATTCATTTTTCATGTTACAGCATTATATATACAAGTTAAATGCTTAAATAGTATTATTGAGCTGTTTGTTCTGGAACATTTATTTAATTTGAATTATTTGCATTAAACTATAAATTATTTTAGTATTTGTAGTTTTATGAGAAAAATTGCATAGATTTTACTGTAGGGGTCAACTGTAATTGCTGTGCTGACCTTGAATTCGAGAATAGGAACAGTAGACGTTTTGTGTTGAATTTTTAAACGCAGAATTTAGCTTTGCTA
Organism: Caerostris extrusa; assembly: GCA_021605095.1. Classification (NCBI taxonomy): domain Eukaryota; kingdom Metazoa; phylum Arthropoda; class Arachnida; order Araneae; family Araneidae; genus Caerostris; species Caerostris extrusa. The sequence goes on from BPLR01006506.1 coordinate 53,194, forward strand.
GAAATATTTACTTCGTATAGGCTGGAAAATTATTTTTCCAAATACAAATAGACTCAAATTGAAAATTGTTTTAGTGTTCAATTAAACTTAAATTTATTCATATAACTATTAACAGATGTATTTACAAGATTTTAAAACCATTTGTTTTGAGTAATTTTTCGAAAATAAAAAAAAAAAAATCATCGCATATTTTTTCAAAAAATTTGTTTATATTTTTTTTTTTTTTTTTTCAAAATACTAAATAGACATAGGGAAAAAAAAAGAGAAAAACATTTAGGTTCACAATAAACATAATCATGCTAAATCTATATTCAGTATATGTGAAATTGAAATGCAATATTTTCATTGTTTTTTTCGTCAATGAATTTATAATATATTAAGACGTTAAAAAGTTGTATGAAAAAAAATCGTTAGTTTATGAAGGTTGCATTTTATAGATTTTTCGATTGAAATTTTGTTTTTCATTCTGTGTGAAAATGAAGCAAAGTTATTTTTCTTATTAAATACCTCTTCGGTATATATGAAGGTGAGGGTAGGAATCGTTAGGATGCTTTAATTTTGTATTTCCTTCCCCCCCTTCCTTTCAAGTGTCTAAACCACACAAACATCTATATTTTTCTCCCATTATTACCAAGTCAGGCAGGTTGGACATAAACATGAAAACGCATCTTGTATAAAAAAAAGTCTGTTTTTATTTCTTCAAACCTTGTAAAGGACAGAAAATTAATAAATTGAAGTTGATTAAAATTAACATTATATTAATGCTGTACAAAGTACTTAATTTTGGAGTTATTCACATTTCTTATTATAGTTTTATATTGATTGTTTCAAAACAACTTATTACTGAATTTCCTTTAATGCAGTTTATTGTGTATCAGATTTATTATCATGTGAAATAAAATAGGTAATGATTAATAAAATGGTTTTGACAGAGATATTAAGAAGAAAGAGTATATGTGAGTAAAGTGACAGAGATATTAAGAAGAAAGAGTATATGTGAGTAAAGTGACAGAGATATTAAGAAGAAAGAGTATATGTGTAAAGTGACAGAGATATCAAGAAGGAAGAGTATAATTTTACAATTTACAACATTTTTGTAAATTGTAAAATTCTATATTATTAATCCATTTTTCCGAAAAATACATTACCTTCAAATTTAAATTAGATTTGACGAAAATAATTATCGAATTTGGATAAAAAAAACGATCATTAACACTGTGATAAATAAAGTTCAACAACACATCTGGCCAGGGAAGCATTCGCAAAAATTCTACACTATTTAGATTTTCAAAATAATGCTTTCATCAATAAATTTATATTTAATTGCTAAATGTTGGAAAAAGGTAATTAATTTTAAGTGTCAAATTATTGGTACGATTCATATTTCTTTTGTGCTGCCTTACCATTGTAAATTGTCTATTATAAATTTAGGAAAGAGCTAAATTTGACTTACACCTAATAAATGTATAATAATATTAAAAATAGCAATAAAGAACAAATTTTGCCTTATTTTCTGAAAGCCACAAAATATTAATGTAAATGTTTTTAATAAGTATTTCAGAGGCATGCAAATCGTTATAGACGAAACGGTTCAATTAAATAGTTACGTTAAGCTAGTAAAATAATTATGTAAATTCTTATAAATTGGATCGGTATTGTATTACAGATAAGAAAAAAAAAGGAATAAAATACATGGTTGTCTCATTGTATAACATTTAATATCCTGATAAGGTGAAGCTTTCTAGACAAAAAAAATGTTTCTTCTAAAATACATTTACTTCTGAAAAATTTCGATTCGTTAGCTGATTCAATAGAAGATAAATCAATGCTTAAGAGTATCATAAACGGTTGGATTTGATTCTTGCACAGGTTTATAAGGTTTATTATTATGTATCAAAAGCCGCAAACATCTTTGTATTAAATTTTCTTATCCAAATATTCTTATTTTCTTCACAAAATTAGTTTAATGTTTTTAAGTTAAATAATTATTTACTTTTGTTGAATATTGCTCTTACAGTTCTTGTTTTAAAACTTCTTTATACATTCATTATGTTTTGATTATTTCATTATGTAGATCTGCACTTTTGAGTCACTGGAATTATTATCATTTTTGTCCTGTTCTAGCCAATCCTTAAAATTCTGTTTCCGTGATCCATTCCATTAAAACACAGAGCATGCAATTGACACTTCTTTGTTGGTGTATTTTTTGATCACTCATCTTCAATTAAAATGTATTCAGCCGTTACAGCTAGCGTAAAATGTATTAGCATAACACAACTCAGCAAAACAAAATAAAAGAAACCTGAAGGTTTTGCTTTCAACAAAAATATTAAACTGTAGCTGTACCATTGCAGAAAACGTATTCGGAGAATGTTGAATCGAACTATTTTGTCGAAATTAATAAAACTATAATGTAGCGTAAGTATATATTTTTCACGTTATAATTTCCTCAATTAGACTCAAAAACCCAAAATTTTCTGTAACTTTCGAAAAATGAGAATGAATTTAGTTCTTGGCAGCCTTGAATTGGAAATGACGTCTCTAACGTTACTCACGTAACGAATGTTGTCATTTTTAGGAAATGAATTCTTAATAGTGTCGACAAAAATAATTTGTACTTGGTCGTTTGGCAGTTAAATAAATCAATTCAATCTAATAAGAACGGCATATTTCATTTCGTCAAATAAAACAAAGGCCATAAATTGGTTCCTCAAAATAAAATAAATAATCGAATAAAAATAAATAAAAAGGTTGCCATCAAGAATTTTAGTACAAGAACAAAAATTGCAAGTTGTTTCTGTTTACAAAATGTGAACTGAGAGAAATGGTAAGAACATTTAAAAGGTGACCGCTTGAGAAAATTCATTCGTGTAAATGGTATGGTATTGCTAGTCATAGACACATTATGCTTATACTATTCTTCCTAAATGTTACTGAAAATAAAAATTGCTTTTCAAAACTGTATGCAATATTCATTCAAGAAATGACGAAAATTCCAACGGAAGTTGCAAAATTCTTTTACAAAAGTTCGGTGAAAAAAGAGGGGAAAGATATCTTTGAAGACTTTTTCATCTTCAGTTGTTTATTAATGTTATATTTTTGTAAAAAAAAAGATAGCAATTTGTAAGGTTAACAATTTAATCGTGAAACAAGAGTAGGTAAATAGCATTATTTACCAACTTTGCACAACAAAAATCCAAAAAATTTTTGGAAAATGCTTAAGAAATCGATTGAAAGTGAGTATTAATGTAGAACATAATCGAAGTATCACAAATCATTCATCTTATAAAAGCAAAATTGATTATTTTCTAGTTTATTATTAGATTTTAAAAGTATCGAGAAAAAAAGAAAGGCAGGGGTGAAAAAATCGCCTGTAATTTTCGAAGCATAGCAAGAAGGTTTCGTCATTAACAAGAAAACAATTGCAACTTTCAGCAGTGACGATGTAACATTCTTATTTATGCAATTTGGTGGTGAAATTACAAAAAATTTTATTAATAATAGTTAAAATAATGACGATATTAAATGATAAATATTCTAAAACAAAATTGTTATCACATCCATCAGAAATACTCATTTAAAGCAAAAATATCTCTTATAACAAAAAGGATTTCGATTCTGTATTAGAATTACACAATTTTTTGTTGTTGTAAAATTTGTTTTTTTTTTGTTATTTTTTGTTAATATCCATGATTACATTATTTGAACGACAATGCATTAGACTATTTCTATATGAAAAATTTAAAATGCATTTAAGTCATTTTCAAGTCTGTTGAACCACAGATTTTATTGGAGTTTTTCATTCATAAATGTTTTTGATAATCACTGATAGGAATACAATTTATTGATAATTGTATTACATATTATCTCTTCATTTGTGATCTAGGTCAATTGAGCTTACAATTTGACTGTTTATCTCAAAGAGAGTTATTCAGATACGAATTCCAAGTAATCAACAAAAATAAAAATAAATAAATTAGATGCTTCAATTATATATATATATATATATATATACCCTTTTATGTCTGTATTTATAATGATTTTCAATTTCATCGCTGCAGCACATATGCTCCTCGGAACTGAAATAAACTTAGTTATATTTTCTTTTTGTTTTTGATAAATTTTATTTTTATGTTACTGTCATGAACTTGACAGGAAATTCAGGAAAAATTATGTATTGCGGATGCTATTCTGATGGCTTAATTATGCAAATTGATGATGTTTGTGAAAAGTCTTTTGTCCATTCTCTTTAATTTTTTTTATTTCTTTTGTAGTTGCCCTTTATAAATGTGTGTGTGTAACTGAAAGATATGTGAAATAATCGTGGAATTTAGAATATATATATTCTTAACGGAAAGATATTTAAAATCTGAGAAGAAAGCGTGATGTGTTGATTTTATGTGATGTGTTGATTTCTTAACTATAAACTCTTTCTCTAAATTCACTCCTCTATTGTGCATCCAGTACGGTGGAATTCCCTCTACGAAAAATATTTTGAAATGCAAACATAAAATTATTCATAAATATTCATTTTCTGCATATCGTAAACGTGTGGAAACAGTATTTTTGTCTACTTTATATAATTGTAATAAAGTAGTTCAATCAAAAATATGATAACTATTAATTAAAAAAAAAGCTACTAAAATTATGAAATTCATTCCATCAATTTTTGAATCATTTTTATTTTATGAAAAAATGACCTAATTCCATTGCATTTAAAATTATTTTCATTCGATTAGAAAACTTTCTGATATCACATGAGACACAGAACTTGTGCAATTGATAACAAATAATAGTATTCTTGCAAGTGAAAATGACTGCGCCATTTAATTGTTAAATGACTGAGGAATAATTAGTCCGAATGATAACGACAGGTCTCTATTCAGTAATGCATCTTTTCTTTGTTTCTATAAAAAATCAAAGAAATCAGTAAAATATCTTGCTATGTAAATTACGTTAACACTTCAAAAATGCTCCAAGGAAATCTATAAATTTTACATAATAGTAGATTGAAGACAGTTATTACTTGTACATTTGGATTTAAAGAAAGAACTTCTTATAGGTTTAGAAACTGTTTTTTTTTTTTTTTCACATCATACGAACAGAAATATTCTTGTAACCATTGTTGTAAATTAGAAATTCGATTCTGTGTTCTTAGAATAAAAGAGAAAACTAAAAAAAAATAAATTTTCGTTTAAGATAATTAAAATTCTTCCAACAGCTTTGAGATTTAATTTCTTTTTTATTTATTTATTATCATCGAGCACTTGGAATCGATACGGTGGAAGCGAAACAGATCCAGCATTTCCAGGAAGCCTTTAAGGGCAAGGTCGATTGTTTTGTAAAACTTTTATGTTATCCATTCAAAAATATTTTCCGAAATAAATGTTTAAAAATATATATTTCATGAACGATGAGATTAAAATATATATTGTATTTATTATAAAAGTTCATTGTTTATGTAAGCCATGTACGACCAGCTTGGAAAATTGGTAAGTCGTCAGACAGATTCAAACACAACAGTGTAATAGGGAAAGTTCATTTCGAAGTGGTGAAAGTAGTTTCGAAGTGGTCGAAACATCTTTAATTTTTGATGATTAAATTTTTAAATTGCATAATATCAGAAGAAAAAAAAGAGTTAAAAACTGTATCCTTTAAAAATGCCTTCCGGTGTAAAAAGAACGCAACTTTGAGTGATGCGCTAATCAATCCTTCCCTGTCAATGAGTTGAATTATTTAACCAGCGTTAAAATCAACTGCTAGTATAAAATGCGTTCTAACCAGAGTCGAATCAGCAAGCGTTAATATTCGCATTACTCCTGACGCCATCTAGTGTCGAGATTGAGTACCACTTCTAAATGTAACCGTCAATTCGTTTCTTCAATTGAAATGGTATTTCTGGATTTTACTAGTTACTTTCTTCATTGATACTGAGTAGATGTACTTTACGGTCTCAGAAATTCAAATCCAATCTCTTCGTCAACTGGAGTTGACCCTAATTCTCGCCAATGTAGTTAAATTAAGTTACGTTAATATTTGCAGAAATCTACCTCTAATAAGTAATCGATTCGTCCTTTTTCGTAAATAAGGTATACCAACACTTTTAGACGCGATTTACAACCACAAAAATCGTTTTTACATTTTTGTAAAGCTTGTATTTAAAGCTTTCTTAATATCTCAACAGTTTTATTCTATCATTTTTGAACTAAAAGTTATGTCAAGTTAAAATTTTCTTGATAGCTAATTCTTGAACCGGAAGTATGATTTTGTGAATAGGAAGTGACAGTTTCAATTATTTTAACTTCAGTATTTCCCCAATTTTAGTTGAAAATTTATTCTAATTTAAATAAAGGAATAAATTATTATTATTTTTTTTATTATTTAAAAAATATAATTGTCAATATTTGATTTAGTAAGCAAGCAAGACTGGCTGCAAGTTTTTATTTAAAATTGTTGGCTGTTCTCTGTTGTTTTTAAAATTATTTGATTATTTGCTTTTTCTGTTTGTTTTATGATATTTTTCATCCTTAAAAAATAAAAATGTTGGTAGAAGAAGAAGAAGAAAAAAATTTTATACTACATTATTGTGGAACCAATATTACTGTTAGTGAATCAGAATTAAAATGTTGAAGTTGAAATATATATTGAACTTTCCTATGTTCAGAGGTTGTAACTATTTTTAATGGATACATTTAGGGAACTGGTGTGTTTCAAAGACTGTACTAGTAAATTCTGTTTCAGTAAGGATTCTATAGGTTGCTTGTGCTTACATTTCATATTTTGCTTGTACCTATAAACAATATGATTTTAAGGAAAGAAGTTTTCATTTTCTGAAAAGTTAAAAATCAACGCAAATAATGTAATTATTTTATTTAATGATAGCTTTGAAAGTGGCTTAAATGCATTTTAACTATTTCAAGTGGGAAATCCAGAACATTTTATTTAAAAAATAGAATTGGAATGTCGAAGAAAAATTCAACACTTGTTGCTAAACAATTTAGAAAAGTTTGTAGAGATTTAAAGAAAAGCAAATACATTGTTAATAATCAAAAAGGGCTTATAACTCAATGGCATTTTAAAATATACATAGTAGTGTTCATTTCTATGTAAAAGTTGATTTTAACAATTACTTATTGAAAGCATTCATCCAAAAAAAAAAAACCATGATACAATATTTCTGATCCAAATACTTTGAACTTCACAGAAATGTTTTCCTTAAATGTATGGAGGGTTTAATATATATATTAAATTCAAGATAATTTCTTATGAAAAAGTGTTTTATGATTTAACAATTGCAGAAAAAATAGTCAAAGATTTTTAACTCTTGTTCCAAAAACAAGGCTTTTTGAAATCGTTAAATAAAGGAAAACTAGATTTTTCAATGCTAAAGAATGTCAATTTGATAAATCAGTTGTATTTTAATATGTTTATATATCATTTTTGAAAGCAATATCTCTACTTAAAATTGTTAATTTTTCTCAATATACTTTTATATATTTTTTTATTCACTTAAAAAAACCGTAACACAAATACATGTGATACAAATGATTTCAAATTTAATATAAATATCTTTGATAAGTCTATACAGATTCTTAAATGATCCTAGTTACAAAAATATTTTTGCAAAAAATGTCAAACTTGAAATGACATATACAGTTTGAAAGAATATTGTGACGACACTATTAAATCATAAGTAATTGAAATAGGAAAAATCTATTCCCTGCAGAATATTGTTACAAACAGATGCAATTATTTAATATATATATATTAACTTGATTTTAAGTTGTGTTTTTATAGCAATTTTTGGTCATTTTTATTCAGTTTTTAGCGTATAAAATTAATAAAATTTTTATTAGTTATGTGCAATTAAAGTTTTTTATGCATTCAATCAAAAAATGTGTATAAAGACAAAATATTCTAATAAATTCCAAAACATCAGTTTCGAGATAACTCTAGGCTTCGGAACAAATTTTTCTTTGCAGCGCAGTTTTAATGGAAAGGGAAGAGGTTTCTCAAATATTTTAAGAAAGACTGGCATGTGGTTAGGAAAATTTCATTGGTATCCTCAATCACCCCTGAAGTTCAGAATGTAATACAGAAAACAAGACTAGCATCTAAATCAGGGGTGGCCAACCCAAAATGATCTTGCGGAGGGCACTTTGGAATTGCATCATAACTCCGCGAGGCGCATATAAAAGTATATATTCTGCTATAAAGATTTAGACCCACTATAAATATTGTTTTGGAGTAAAAAATTGAAAAATAATGAGTTATTATTTTTGTGTTTACTATTATTCTTACATGTAAACATAGATAATATAATAATAATGATACTAAACTCACATTGTAAAGAAACATATGATACTAAAAATGAAATATAAAACATGTATAAATGCTAAGGCGAAATAAAAAAAAAAAATGAAATCATTAAAAAATATTTATTTTACGAGTGCGATATTTGTTTCTAAACTATTTCACTTAGCTTTTGGAAATCGATCTCAATTTGGGTATTTGCACATCGTAATGGGTGTTGCAGGTTAGCGTCCGTTATGTTTGAGTGTATTTTGTGTTTAGTCAATTTTATTTTAGAAAAAAAAACGCACGGGATGGTCACTGAGGTCACTTAAAGTGAAACATCGAACCTGTTATATTAGATGTTCCAAGGTGCTCGCACATCATGAGTTCCAAGAATATAATTTAATTATTCTGCTAACTCATAACTGTAAACACATAAATAAAACAGGCAATATCTCATATATTCGCAATTATGTTATTTTAAAATCGAAGTTAATTTTTTTTTTGTTGTATTTTCGATAGTTAATTTTTGAATTTATGGATGCACACGTAATGTATTTTTGTAATACATTGGTTTTCACTCCTTTAGCCATTACAAAATAATTATGTGATAAATCTGACGGGCCGGAAAAATATTCAAAGTGGGCCGCGGGTTGGCTAAATCATGACTATGACTACTACGACAGATTTGAATGTTGGGGTTTCTTGTATAATGGGGATGGCAGCCTCGCCCCCACTTAAATAGACTGTAATAAAATATGTTACCCCAATAATAAAAAAGTGTTACGTGTTTCTCCGAGACTCGGTCTTTTTCTCGGCATTGCATCTTTGTATTGCTACTGTTGTAATTTTAAGTTATTTTCTAATTTTAGCAGATCATTAAATACACTACTGTTTACTGTCTATGCATATTATTTAAGTGTTATGTGTTTATTGGTTAGTATCAAGTGTATCCTGAGAATAAAGATGTCTTCTCCTTTACGTAGTGCTTCTGGGCAACAGGCGTACCGGTTACGGAGTTCCAAGGTGGTTTTAAGAACCACAATACCTCCACATCTTAAAATAGTTAGAAAATTTGCACAAAAATGAAGTTGCTTAAATTATAGAATATTAATAAATAAAATAAAACAGTTTAAAAATTTAAGAAAAACATCTCTTGCTTGAGAACAATTAAAGCAAGAGATCGAAAAAGCTAAGCTATCTGTACAATTAAGAGTCCGTTGTCGATGCCCCCAAAAAAAATAAAAGATTAAAGTTAAAATTAAAAATTTTAAGAAAAAAATAAAATAAAACAAAGGAATTAAGATTAAACTAAGTAAAAGTACATGGAATTTATAATAAATTAAAGTAGTGCTTCTATAACATTTCGTTCAAAAACTTGTCATAAAGTCCCATTACAAAGCCTTGGGGGCCGAAGAAGAAAAACCAGTGTGAAATTCAAAGAAGTCTTCCTACCAGCCTCATGCTGAGAAAGACTCCTCCTTCCTCTGCTTGAGATATCAAATTTCAAACATCTGGGGACAATTTCTTGAACTGAATTACGGTAGTTAAGAATTGGCGACTTTTTCAAGATGCAGTAGCTGAGGTAACATTTGTATTAGTAAAATGGCAATGTAATTTCTTCTTATTTATTAAAAAAAAAATGTTTTGGGTGATTGTAATTCAGTGGTTAATATGTTTTATTTATTTATTTTACGTCGACCTGTCTATGAATAATTATTACAACAGCTTAAAAAATAACGTCAACCATGAAAAATTCGAAAAATTGGCGTAAAACCCAATTGTGTTAATTTCTTCTCTTGATCCAATTTCTAATTTATTTTTTTTTCAGTTGATCTCGGCTTTGTATTAGAAATATTCCTGCCAATTTTAGAGAAATTTGGATGTAAATTGTGGCCATTTTGGTGGACACATACACTCACAAATTTTGAGAAATAGCTATATAGAGAGAGATTAACAGAAATACAGGGTGATTGTATAAAAAAAAAAAACTTTCTCGATATATGAGTCCGTAGCTATCATACCATTCACACTTTACTTGCTGCAGATGGCACTGAAGCACGTACCATTGTAAGTGGAGTCTGATGGCATCTTTCAAATCAGATGCAGTTTGCAGATTAGAGGCATACACTTTTGATTTCAGGTATCTCCACAGAGAGAAATCCATTGGAGTGAGATCGGGGGATCTTGGCGGCCACGGAATGCTAATACACCATATGCCTCATGTAAAGTGTCATCGTGTGTGAAGAAGATGATGTGGAAAATTTGTGAAACACATTAAAATATTTTGTTTTCTGTTGGTTCTCTGTAATAATTGAATGTTTTCACTTTTCTTCTTAGTTTGCTTAGCGCTGGCGATGTTTGTGCGACAAGTACCGTTCCAATGCTATTTATGGCTTTTCACTATGGAGATCATATTCCAATGCAAAAAAAAAAAAAAAAAAAAAAAAAAAAGAGTTGGTGTTGCCATTTGAAATTGTTCGAATTTGTGTCACTATAGCCGTAACTGCTAAAGTTTAACTATTTTTCATATGATTCTTGAGAGCATACCTCAAAATACCTTAACCCAAATTTCATTCAATTTCTATGAATGGTGTATAGGGTGAAATTTTTTTTATAATCTTCTTGTAATTATGGGTTTCATTTAAACCTTGGATCTTATGATGTAGTGTTTAATTTCTTAATCAGGGATCTAAATGATTTCTCTTGCATTGTTGTAATTTATTTATTTATTTATTACTCGCACTATGTACTGTTGCAACTTTAAAAAAAAAAAAAATTATTCCAAAAATAAAAGGACTCCGCGGGAAATTTGACTTTCTCCGTGCCAAAAATCAACACACAAACAAAACGAAACTCTACTCCCAGTCTTCAAAGCATTTTCGCAAAATAATCACAAAATATCTCAATGTAATCAAAATACCTCTTTCTATTTTCCTTCTATTCATTCGACCTCCCCTCCAACTTACTGTGTGAGAAACTGCAAACTTGAAGGCAACAAACATAAAAGAAATTGTCCAAAAAATAATACATTTGGGGTTGATTGCGTTCCGAAACTTCAGAAAATTCCGAAGTTTGGAGGTTGCTAATATGAAGTTCGAACTTCATATTAGCAAGCCAAAAATTTGATGTTACATATTCCGAAAAAGTCTGCCTTTCCCAAAAAACGTTTACTTCTCCATCGGTGACATTTATTTAACAAGTTCCGAAGAATTTCTTCAGCCATGGGTAAAACAGACAACATAGTAAGAATATTTAGAGGACCATGTAATGTCAATTTTACATTATGGTTTATCTGAAAAGATGCGGAGAGGAGGGAAGGGGTGTTTAATTTGTTTCACACATAATTTTCGCATATTTGACATGCAGTTCGGAAAATTTCAGTGCTAATCACAATCACGTCAGAGTGAAGACAACCACTGCTCAACATTCCAAATTGTGGTGATCGGTTTTTTGATAGAAATCTAGCACAAACTTTATTTTTTTTCTTCAAATCAATCGATCAAAATGAATTATGTGAATCTTGAAATGTATTATGTGCGCTTTTAGCATCCTATTAATGTGTTATCTCTATGTATATCTAAACGAACAGTGTCAAGTACCTATGCTACAGTAGTAATGAGGTATTAGTTTACAGTAATACTAATGAATTTGAATACATAATTAATTGCATTGTATGGCTTTTTATAACATATGATGTCAGTTATTTAACACATTATTTTCATCCTAAGAATCGCAAGTACACAAGCAGAATCATTGTACTTGCCAAAATTTTATTTACATCTACTCGGACAATTCTGTAGTTACTCGTGCTAACTGACGTTACCAGAGGGCATCGTTCTCTTGCTCGCATTACCACTAAACCATTAAAGGTGCTTTGAGTAAAAAGGCTAAAAATCTGTACATCCTAGTATAGGGCGTTTTTTCTGTTTACTAAGGCTGAAGGGGCGATATAATCATCATCTGTATTTCTGCTATGAAGTGAACAAAGGTATGTTTTAAGAAGCATTCTATTGAGTAGTACATTAAAAGTAAGGCGCAGATGGATATTCCCATTCTCGGAGGGTGCTTTGAGTAAAAAAGGCTAAAAATCTGTACATCCTAGTATAGGGCATTTTTTCTGTTTACTAAGGCTGAAGGGGCGATATAATCATCATCTGTATTTCTGCTATGAAGTGAACAAAGGTATGTTTTAAGAAGCATTCTATTGAGTAGTACATTAAAAGTAAGGCGCAGATGGATATTCCCATTCTCGGAGGGTGCTTTGAGTAAAAAGGCTAAAAATCTGTACATCCTAGTATAGGGCATTTTTTCTGTTTACTAAGGCTGAAGGGGCGATATAATCATCATCTGTATTTCTGCTATGAAGTGAACAAAGGTATGTTTTAAGAAGCATTCTATTGAGTAGTACATTAAAAAGTAAGGCGCAGATGGATATTCCCATTCTCGGAGGGTGCTTTGAGTAAAAAGGCTAAAAATCTGTACATCCTAGTATAGGGCATTTTTTCTGTTTACTAAGGCTGATCTGTAATCATCATCTGTATTTCTGCTATGAAGTGAACAAAGGTATGTTTTAAGAAGCATTCTATTGAGCAGTACATTAAAAGTAAGGCGCAGATGGATATTCCCATTCTCGGAGGGTGCTTTGAGTAAAAAGGTAAAAAATCTGTACATCGTTATATAGGGCATTTTTCCTGCTATGAAGTCAACAAAGGTATGTTTTAAGAAGCATTCTATTGAGTAATACATTAAGATGCAGATGAATATTCGCATTCTTTCTGTTAATTCCATCAAACTTACATCCAGATTTCGATTCCGTAAATATTTAACATTATCTGATTCATTCTGAGATACTCTGTGGGCTTAATGGACGTCCAGTTCCAGTGATCATGTTTCAATTCCATGCAGTTCAGAGATTTTGGAGTCACTCAATGTTCATGTAAATTTTCTAAGGCTATGCAACGGAGTTACGAGTTGCAATCCTTACGATTTCAGTACGCACAGAATGAAATGGCTAGTAAAAGCAATAGATAAAATTTACCTACAAATTAAATTGAATTGCCCATGTTATTTTTATGACAACTGTTCTTTAAGAAGAGATTCTTGAAAAATTTCTTTATTCTTGTGTCTATTTTAATCAATTGACTTGCACATTTTTCTTTTTCGTACCGGCTGAGTTCACAAATATTCCATTCGACTTAGATTGTTTGAGTTTAATTTTAGACTAAACTGCAATGTCAAAGAAGGATTCTGTATCTATATATAACTCATGGTACAATGGGATTGTGACGGCGTGTTTAAAGTTGTCACAATCGCCATTGAGTTCGTTAAAGCGTTCCGCATCGACAGTTAGGCTGCCTTGTAGAAGTTATTTTCTTTGATACAATACGCAAAAATGTAGACCCCAGTTACCCCTAAAAGTCTCGCCTAATTAATTTCCTGTGCTGTTCGGAGCATACAATGGTGGAACTCGAGGGCACTGGTGTAAAAAAAAATCTTTAAAATATCATAATATGCTCACAAACAGTTTTTCTCTTTTAATTTTATGTTAAAGGAATAAAATAACTTAAGAGTTAAAAAAAAAAAAAGATTTCTTACAGCATATTTTTAGACTATTGCATTTTTATTTATAAACTACCAGATATGATCCGGCGTTGTTTTATTTTTTAGTATGTAGGATATTTTTAATTTCCAATTACAGTTACAGCAAAAAGAACAACGAAAAAAAAAACATACAACAACAACAACAATATAATACAACAAAACATGCTGGAAACAGATCATTCATCTAACACTAATGCCAGTGATCTTTTAGCCACTCAAAAGTGTGACCAAGTGCACCGCGGGAGTGTAGATCTTCTGCGCACCCAGTATGTAGGATATAGAAAAGTAAGATTCTGATAAATTTCGTTGAAAAAAAAAATTAAAGAACGCCAAATGAGAATGTGGAGAAAGCTTCGCGTTCTTAATCAATAATGAAATGGTGACAGTTTGTCTAAATCAATAATATAAAAATAACATCGATAGTATTTTGGAGAGGGAAAAAGAACTTGAATCGGAAATATTTGAAAACGCTTACTTAACATCTGAAACAATCTAAAAAAAAAACTGCACTCGTCGAACTATTTGAAATATTTGTTCATCAAATATTTCTATTATATTAAATTTGAAAATTGAAATTTTTATTCAATGGGACTCATCGCAATTTCTCTAACTTTTGAATATTCATTCTATAGAAGTACAAAAGAAATTATTGGATCTTTCATTGCTATATTTTTAAGTTATCTTATTAGAACTTACAAACCCTTAGTTAGCAATAGTACAAGAAATTACATGAATCAGCACTGCTAAAATGCGTTCTCTTCAAAAGTGTGACTCTAAAAAAGCAAAACTACTTATTGAAAGTGTCATTTAGTCAGTTGGTTTTTACTTACAGTTCATCATACATTCCTTTTAATGGCATAAATGGATGGCAATGGCATAGAACTTAATTGAATCTTCCGTAGACTGTACTAAAATTTCTTTCTGGATTGTGATGGTGTATAATTACACTTAAAATATTCAAAAAAGAATAACAAGTTTGATGAAATTAGATAATGTAATGATCATATTTGTTGTCGTCCTTCTTATTATCAAATCAATTGCAGAGTTTTTAAAAAAATTTTCTAAGAAATAAAACTATTATTTTTTTCCTACAAATTTCATTAAAAATTGCTTTCAATATGTAGAATTAAAGTTAATTATTATTTCAATCAGTCTGTTCATCTGTTAGTCATTTATTTCCCACCTTTACTGACACATTCTCTTAAATCAGACAAAGAAAACCATTTCTGCAGTTTTTTTTTTCTTCTGTTAATTGGATGAATTTCGTGTACCACTTATGTATGCCCAAAAACAGTCCCTCGACAGATGAAGAGGGGTGGCATTGCCTCGACTCTTAGGGACAACCACCCACATTTACATGAAGTATGAGGAGAAATTCTGCCTAATCATGGTTCAAGACTGACTGTCGATATGAAACACTTACATAGCTATTACAATCATTTGTTTCTGGAAACTAATTGCAATATTTTTTGTTATTATTTCCGATGGCAAGGCAATACAAAAGGGGACTACTAAAGGCAATAATGCAATATACGCTGCCAGTGAATTCAAATCTGTATCCTCTTGCAAGCATTACCTCTGGTTTAACAAATCAGACTTTAATATGGATTTTGAATTTGAAAATAAAAATTTTAAAAGAATTTCTTGCATTTTATTACTAGTTAATGATTAGATAAACAATTTGTTTTAAAGTAACTTAAGAATTTTAAAATTAATGATTTATTAATTTAACTACTAAATTAATAATATCATAACTGTGATAATTTTCTTTCCTGTAGAAAATTGAAAAGTTTTCCTTTTCAAACCACCAAATGATTGTATCTCTTTCTTTGGATGGTCATAGAAGAATTGGTTTTCTTTTTTGTGTTCAAATACAAAAGCCTCTTCACTTAAGATATGAAAGAAAAAAGGCACTAATGCGTGAGCTATTCATCTTTTCAAAATGCAATCCATCAGATAAGTTTATTTTGAGTCATTTTAATGGTCGGCCCGTTCTGTGGAACAGCGGAGAAATTGTGTTGTTCTCTTTAAATTCCCCACAGATCGTGCTTAAAATCATAAAGATATGCTACATGCCGGGACTCATTTATTCTACCAACACGTACTCTTTTTCACTTTTTTAACCGTATAGTGGCTCTTGATCTTGCTGGAGCTTTTCAAAGATTTTAAAACTGTTCGATTATTTATTTTTCATAGAAAGTGTACTATTTGAACGAAGTGTTTCTCAAACTGTGGGGCGTGACCCCCTTGGGAGTGAGATGGATTTCCAAAAACAGA
Source organism: Caerostris extrusa (assembly GCA_021605095.1). NCBI lineage: Eukaryota > Metazoa > Arthropoda > Arachnida > Araneae > Araneidae > Caerostris > Caerostris extrusa. Next base: position 69,370 of record BPLR01006506.1, read on the forward strand.
AAACTAAATGACCAAACTTTACTAAAAGTAATATGGAAGAATATTTCGATTCGTGCACGCTTTCCTTATCGTGAATTGGGATATAAATAACAATTACTACTCTGTGATGTTAAGGAATTTTCAAATTTAAATATCTATTTCTCCCCATTTCAACAATGTATTTATTCGAAAAGGACTTTCTTTTATTTGATTATGGGCCACAAGTTAACAACAAATATCTCTTAATAACTTAGGAAGGATAATGCATTCGTTTACATAAGTGAAGGAAAAGTCACAAAAATATAAGTGACTCAAAAAAACTATAATTTGATTTTAATGATTTTTTTTTTTTTTATTTCCAATGGCAGATTATGAACAGTTACAGCAAAAACATATAACATACAACAACAACAAAATAATACAACAAAACATGCTAAAACAGAGTTCATTAATCTAACAATAATGCCAAGTTGCAGATCTTTTAGCCACTATAAAGTGTTATCAGGTGCACCACGGGGAGGTAGATCTGATGATAAACAGTAGCATTCGCATTATACACAGAAAATTGAAATAACGAAGTAGGAATAACATTAACGATGATTGGGATTCGCTATTTTTATTTTTATGTATTTTTAAATTAATTTGTGAAAATTGACACAAATTAAAAACAATTGACACATTTGATTAAATTACTTTAATCACTAAACACAAATTCCGTGAAAAAATGAAGAAAATGCAATTTAAAATTTTTGTATTTTTAGCCCATAATCCTGTACAATCTGTAAATATCTGCTTTTGTAGCCAGAATTATTGGTAGCCCACTTTGAATTAAAATTTCAATTCTTCATTTGTTATTACATCTATCAGTTTTTCTCGTAATTTTAGATTTCTCTGTGTTTATGCTTCTCCAGCACTCAATCGGGTATATTCATTTTTAAAATCGTTGATAAAAGTGCTGACAATTGCTAAGCAAGTCTTTATCCTATTTTTTTAGTGTAGAATAATTTGGAAACTGGCTTGCTGCCCCACGTCCTAAACTTCTTTTGTACAAGAAAAGTTTTGCCACAATCGCAGACATAACTTTTGTTTTATTCAATTCAACTCAAATGACACAGATTTGTTTCATTAGATTTGTTAAACAACTTATTTATTTTTTCAAATAAAGCTGTAATTTTTAAAACATTCAAGATCGATAGTATAGCATTATCAATGTTCCCTAGAAACTTTAACATGGAGTTAGAAACATTATAAAACCTATCCATAAAGAAACCTTTTGATAGCGAAATTGCTTAAATAATTGCTGTCATTCAATGGAGATAAAGCAATCCACAAAATTAGAATAATGATATAATCTAATGTAGCTCAGAATTTAAGCAACTAAATGTTGACGATGAATGACAGAATTCAGTAGCGCCTTTTTGAAATATGCGAGAAACCCCCTGCAGCGCACTATCATAACTGGAGCACAATCATTAGCAAATGACAAGATATTATTCAGGTCTATTGCTTTTTCTTAAATTCTTCCAGTGCATAAAATCCTTCTTCAGTTTCAGCTTGCAAATTTTTAGCAGATAATAATTCTTGGCAAATGTGTTCTTTCATTAATCGCACTTTTGCTAAAAGTGAGGCTTCATTTTTTATTTAACTTAGCAAAGATGACTCACCAAGCTATCTAGAAAACGGGTTGTTTTTAAAGCATCATCATTACAAAATGAGTCTCCAACATCATGAATTATTTCATCAATTCTTTGCCAAATAAAGCTCAAAGATGTTTTATTGATAATATCAGATGCTAGCATAATGCGTAGTGCCTCACTTACGAAGGATAGAATTAGTTCTTTACTAATAGCATTCAGTTTTTTTTATAGCAATCAGTAGTTTTTTTATTTAAGAAGCACTCAGTCCATAGTTATCTTGTTTAGATGCTATTGAAATGAGTTTTAGCAATGTAGGTTGTTTAAAACGTTTTTCTTTAAGTTCTTGAAAACAAGATAAGAATTATTTATAAAAAATAACATTATTTTTTATCATCTAGAATTTTTATAAAATGTTTCAGTAATCTTGAAGGTTTAATAGCTTCATCTGATAAAAATCTTTTGAAAATCAGGCACATTGGTAATATATTTTTAAGGGAGTTGAATAAAGCCATAGTTCAAATAATGAGTACTAAATTAACTTTAATTTTTTTAGATTAATCCATAATAATATAAAAATATATAACTTATAATTCTTTATCCGGAACCAAAATTCTTAGTAATGTTTGTATTATACTTATTAGAATAATGCCATGACATCAAGTATATAATTTTTGTGCAAAAGGACAAAATGCAAACTAAAATACTAATAAAACTAATAAATTGGATATTATTTTCACTCACCATTAGATATATTTAACAAATTTTTACACACTCACTGCCAAAAGTCCAGCACGTGGGGGTAAAACTCTGAAAAATCTACAAGCACTACTTCGATTGACACAAAAAGCTTTAGGAAAGTAGCAAATATATTTACAAAACAAACAATTATATACATATATGTAAACAATATTGAATTTTCATAAATTGTAAGATGAAGTCATTAAAAAAAAGATTTTTAAGCCAAAACAAACAAAACCAAAATTAAAATAGTAAACGAGCATCCCTCCTTTGCATACAAAGTTTACAGCGTATGACCACGTTTTTAATACGCTTTTATTAGTTTCACCTGTATGTTTGTTTGTATGTATGTAACTGACCCTATGGGCTCGATTTTTGCCCTACTTTAAGCGATCCGATTTAATTTAAACGTTGTAGACTTATTAATTACCGACGACAATAAAATATTTCGATAAGTTTATTATCTCATCATGATTAGGATAGCCAGGATTAGTGATTAAAACACACCCTTTGAAAAGTCATCTTGATCGGCGCTTAATTTTCCCCTGGAAATCTGCTTCTCCTCATACGCACTATATAAGCTACAAAGAAACATTTGCAGGCATCTTTCAGATATTCAAACCTACGTGGGACAGCGGCACAACGGATAACACGCCTGATTAGGAGATTCCCTGTTCGAATCCTGGCTGGATCGACCTATTTTGCATTTAGCCTTTGTTTTACTCACAATTAAATTATTCTATGAACCAGTCCTCCGTACCGGGACGACATTTAAATATTATAGTTTAAAAACACTAAAAAACACGCTTTTAGAGTTAATCAAACTAAAAAGTAAAACATAAATTAATAGTTTAAAAAAACTAAAAAACACGCTTTTAGAGTTAATCAAACTAAAAAAGTAAAAAATAATTGTTAACATAAGAATAAAATTACTGACGGGAAAATGAATGTCACTGTTCTAAAAGCGTGGGGTGCTTTGTATAACACTTTTAAACTAACTGTGCATTTCGGAATGAAACTAGTGAAAAATTATAACGATTGATATCGAGCACCAAACGCTTTTAGAACAGTGACATTCATTTTCTCGTCAGTCATTTTATTCTTATGTTAACAATTATTTTTTACTTTTTAGTTTGATTAACTCTAAAAGCATGTTTTTAGTTTTTTAAACTATTAATTTTTTCTTGAGGTGATCAACCACCGTAGAATCAAGTAATAACTAATTCTTTAGATCAGTTTGCAAATCTGTAAAAGTGGTTGGAGATCAGAAATGCTTAGAAACTGCTCCAAACCTCCCAGAGAATTTCAATGAAATTAAGATTAGGCTATCCAGCCGGCCCCTCGATTAGAGCAACCCCTTACTGTCCAGGTAGTCGTCGACGATCACAGTGCTATTGGGACTCGCATTATCCTCCATTAAAACGAAAGCAGGGCTAACTGTTGCAGGTGTGGGACTTCATCCGTTACCGGATAGCCGTCACAGAACCCCGTCTAAAGATCAGCAGGCCGATCCGAAATCTCTGCCCACACAATGCTCCCACCTCAGAATGCGAGACATTCGGTGATGTTCTCCCAGACCCCTTACACATTTTCAACTGTTTGCAAGGTAAATGGCGATTCGTCCTTGCACATAACGTTGCCCAGATAAGACGCTGTCCTATTGACATTTGTCCGACACTACTTAAGCCATGCCCCTCTGGATTGGACGAGTACATTTCATTCACGTACGCCAGGGTACTCGTCCAATCCAGAGGGCATGGTATCCTGAGCAATCAGGTCTTCTGCGCACAGTAGCGGCAGCTGCAACCATAGATCTTGCACGTGTGGAGGTTGCTCTTCCAACAGCAGTACATTGATCTTTCGTGTATGTCGTAATCTTTGAAAGATCGGCTACAGGTTTTCGAACAACTGTTTGGCTGGTTAGAAATTGTTTTCATACCGAAACAAAACAATGTTGATCTTGAAAACAAAAAAGTTCTAAACATTTTTTTTATCAGTCCTGACATACAACTCCAGTAACCCTTCACAATGATGGCTTCTTATACGACTGCCCTTATTTCATATTTCTCGATACGAAACCGTGATTAGCCGCTACATAGCATATTTTCATCTTCCCTTTAATTCTGCAGCGAATTTGCAACCTCTTGCAACAATTCAGATTGTCTTCAAGAACATTTTGCTCATTCTATTCAATTTTCCGTTATTTATATAATTGCTCCTTATAATTGCACGCCTTATTTGCTAATTAACAAAGATGATTATCAGTGAGTACTAGTAGATATAGCTATTTTATTAAAATAACAATAATAAAATTTGCTTTGTATGTGCAAAAAACTTTGTATGTGTGTGTGTGTTTAGATGGTAATAGTGTACATGGATCTTCTTTTTATTTTCGATCGACTTTTACTTGGAAAAAGTCAAATTTTCAATCTAAACTATTCTACAAATCTAAATTATTTCTAAATGAAGACAAAAATTTTCAATTCGACTCTGTAAAACATTAATAATATTTGTTCAGCAAATAAAATTTAGAAACAACAAACAAAATGTTGATGGATGAAAGTTCATGTTGTGTGTTGGCCAACCGGTCATTTCGATTATGTGAATCATTGAAAGAGGGTTTGTCTTGATTCTTTTAAATATGACAAAGCCAATTCACGTAGGTGTATGTATAAACTATGTTTTTCATTCCTCACTTATTTTCAACGTAGTTCCTTACGTACTATACATTTCATTTTTGACATCGATCATTTGGATTGGAATAAGATACGAAAAGAAAGAAAATATAAAAATTCCTTCCAATTTTTTTGAAGGGTACATTTAGTACGAATCAAATAAGAACATTTTTATTAATTAGCCAATCCTGGATTGGCTAATCCAAAATACAGGTTGGCCAACCCAAAAAATGACATATGTTTTCATACATTCATTATTTGGCCGTGTTTCTGATCGTGACATTTACTTCTTTCGAATATTTAGTAATAGAAAGTAAATTATTTGACAGTCATATTAATTAATTAAACTGTTTTCTAGCATTTAATATTTACCAACTTAAATAGAATAAAAGTCGGAGAAATTATTATAATTTTTCTTTTTAGAAAACGATTTTGAATTGAAATGCTTTTATTTTTAAGTACTATTTAAAAAAAAAAATTAAATACATTTTTAAAAAATAATAAGATTGAAAAATTTTAATCTAAAAAGAAAACAGTCAAATGAATTTTATTTTTGGTTTTTTTATTGTCTTTACAAAAACTGCTTTGGAAAATTTTGATTCATGATATTTATTATGTTGGTTACATTTAAAATATTTAAATAGGTTTTGAAGCCAATTCTATTCATTTTATTACAATATTCAAAATGTACTCGTTTTAAACATTTGTTTGGTAAAATTGAATGTCTTCACGAATGTAGAGACCTAATTTTATTTTTAATTTCTCCCACTGTACGTTTTGTAACGTAACTGCAGATGTTTAACTTGAGTACCAGAGGTTATACCAAAGTAATATTTTAAATCCAAAGTTAAATTTTTAAAAGAAGAAATTAAAAGAGCACATGCTCTGTGATTTAAAAAAAAGGGATAGTAAATGATTCAACATTTAAAATAATAGTTATTAAAATTTATTTAAATGCAATAAATAAATGTGATAATAAAAAGAATTTAAAAAGAACCGTTACAAAACAAAAATTTATCTGGATAGCAAAGAGAAAAGGAAAGGACAGAGTTGTTTACACACTGTACATTTTCCTTGCGAATCCAAGTAAGATTGTTTTCTCCACTCATCCTTGATACTACATTACTGTTTCCACTGTCTTTCATTTGTGAATAGAGAAAGAAATTTCACAAAATATCTAATATACTTTTACAAAAGCATTAATGTATAGTAGCTAACAGGAATTCTCTATTTGCAATTTTGACTTTAAACTAGGTCTCAATTAACACTGTTCAAAAATTAACTCTAGCATCGATAAAAGTATCAATTATATCGCTGGTTCAGTATATAACGTTTTACTATTTTTTTCATTTCGAGGCACAAGTAACTCCTCATTACATGGGGAAAAAGCGCTATATACCGAACCAGCGATATATTTAATGCTTTTATGGATGCTGGAGTTAAATTTTTAGCGGTGTTAATTCGGAATTATAAAATGGTGATTTGAAAAAAGAGACATAGGTTCAAGTCAAAATTGCAAATAGAGAATTCCTCTACCTACTGTACATGAATTCATATTTACTTTAACATTTATCACGAAAACTTTAACACCTGTTTGTGTAACTTCTTAAATATATATAATAGATATCTATATGACTTGTTATAACGAGGCACAGTGTAACTACTGTATTTATAAGTTGAAATGGCTAATACACCTTTTCAATTTCTACAATTTTGTCAATCTTTCTACAGACCATGAGTCTTTCTTTTAGATGTATGCCTGACCATTTTCATATTGATTGGCACATCTTTTGCTCCATAAAAAAATGTATGCTTGGATTTCTAACAATTCAAAATTATGCCGCTGAGAAGTTTTTTTTTTTTTTTTGTGAAGCCTTACACATATCTGATGGTAATCAAAAGTCAATGTAAGTCATGCTAATTCTTCTACTTTTTTTCTGCTTTTAAATATTTAACTTTTACATTATCAAATTCTTTTTTAGAGTCTAATCATTTTACTTGATTTATTTGATTAAAACGTTCTGCTCCTTAACTATTTTCATGCATCCTGGTCGCATGCCAATTAGAGTTGTTCCTGATGTTGAATCAGAAAAGTGAACATCTTTAGGTTCTATTAAGCTATAATTTCGTTTGAATCCCCTGAAATTTATCTGGCTCATCAGCGCGCCGCGGCTTTTTTAAGTTCCATTTCGTAAATGACAACTTGACCCTCTAGTACTTCTTAATGTGGAGCATTTCGAAATACACACACACACACACATATATGGGGCCTGAATGGCCGAGGGGCTAGCGCTCCGGCACTCGGTCCACAGGTTTCGGGTTCATGTCCCGGCGGTACCATGGATGGTTGTAGTGGTTCGGAATCCACTTTAAGCCGTAGGTCTCATATGACTGTTGAGCGTTGGGCGTAAAGCTGGCAACTCTACCCCGTAAAGAAAAAGAAAAGCATTTTCTCGTCTCTGAAATCTACCAATATGTAGACGGTTTGGCCCACACTGGACTGTTGAGCAATTGATGATGATGATATATATATAAATTTTCGTGAAAACGGTGATATGATGACCGTTCTAGGATAAAAAACATTTCTTAAAACGATATTAAAATTTAAAAAGAAATGGGATTAAAATATTAAATGCTCTCAAAATAATGAAGAAAATTCTATAAAAATGTCCTTTTGTTTGCATGTAGAAAAAAAAAAGAAAAAAGGAATGATTCTGTTTCAAAAAATGAGATGCAGCGTAATTCAGTCAAAATTATTTTATCTGTAGTATTTTAGCAGCATTTGTATGGTGAGTATCAAGAAAATAACATACATCTCAAAGCACCTAGTCAAGTCAAGTCTATTTCAATGATAATTTAAAAAAAAAGTCTATTATTATTATATCTATTAAGAATGAGAAAGTAGGTGAAATAAGTGGACCATTAAACGAAATTGTTGCAAAAAAAGAAAAACAAAAACACGAGGAAGATTAGAGGATAAAAAATGATTCAATCAGGATCTCAGCTACTGAAAATATCAATCCATATTATGGGAGATTTATTTCAATTTCTAAATGGAGGGGTCTATTTTATCTTCATTTTTGCATCTATATATAATCCATAATGTTAATTAGGCGTGTGCTAATAAGCAATTTATAATGCAAGAACAAATTTATTCACTGTAAACATGCAATTAAATTAAACAGAAATCTAATTTATGGAAATACCAAAATAGGAATAAGAAAAATATGTGAGCTACGAAGGGTCGTCGTAAATGGAGGACTATCTGCATCTACAAAATCTCTTGCAATGTATATCTTTATATTCATTGAAATAAATTTTTCTTTTGGTATTTCTTCCTTCTGCTGCTTTCGAAATACTTTCAGATAGATTGACTGGAAGTTAAAAGAAGGTGCAAATATGCCACGATACTTTAAAAGTTAGGAACTTCGGGAACATTGTGAAGAACAGATAAAACGCGGTGGAAATATTTTCCTTTTTCAAAGTGTTTTTGGCTCCATAATGTTACAAGTTTAAAAAATCTAAGCCTGTAACCGAGAAGTAATAAAAATAGTCCTTGCTCAAGCCTTTCGCATTTTTAGCGAGCAAAAATGTTTTTCTTGCTTTTGAAAGAATATTTTTCGCGAATGTTTGTTAAATTTCGCCCGAGATGTTTATGAAAGCTAAAATTAATACAAAATTTTTAAAGGAAGCAAATAACGGCGTTTTTTTTTTTTTAAAAACGAGAACATATTTTTTAATATCTTTATAATATTTATATAATAAACTAAATCTTTTAAATGAGTATTTAAATGGTTTATTTTGAAGTTAAAAATTTTTTAAAGTCTAGTGTGTAACTTTTTCCAACACAGTTCTCAGCAATTCTTTAAGATTCTGATTAGTTAATTGTGAGTGATATTTTGACTTGACAAACATCATAGTCGAGTATAGCTTTTTCACAGGAACATGTTGGACCGAAAATTAAAAATAGTGTCAAGCTTGCTTTCGTTAAGTTGTTTGTTTGTGACTAATCCTCAATGTCCTGCAGTGGGACGGACATCCCTATGAGTGATCTACTCATGGATGGAGGAAAGGCAGCTTCTGTTCTGATGGAGTACCGTAGGTAGAAGTCTGACTTTTGCTCCGCGACGCTCTTGCAGTCATAGAAGACCGGGACCTACGGCTTAAAAGTGGATTCGAACACTACAAATATCCATGGCACCGCCGGACTCAAACGGAAAACCCCTGTGGTAACGGCGTTGACCATTCAGACCCGCTTTCGTTAAAAGTTGGGGCTACTTTGTTTCTGCCATCCATTTCAAAACTTAGGCAGGGAAAGAGATTTGTAATCTTGGTTCTCTTTCATTTTAAGGGGCCTGAATGGGCTGAGTGGCTAGCTCTCTGGGCCTCGGCACCACAGGTTTCGGGTTGAGTCCCGGCGGCGCCATGGATGTTTGTAGTGGTTCGGAATCCACTTTGGGCCGTAGGTCCTGGTCTGTTTAGTCCTAAAGTGTGCACGAAGTTGACCGTAGAGCGACCAACCAAACCAAACCTTCAATTTCTCCTGTGTCAGATAATAGTCGTATTAACGGAAACCCACCTTGAATAATGTCAAGTGTTAATGGATTAAAAAACCAATTACAGATTTGAAACTTCTCGGATCTTCAAATCTAAATTTATAATAGCTCTCGATTAGCAATATACGTAAT
>BPLR01006507.1:0-71211 GCA_021605095.1 Caerostris extrusa
TCCTATAACGTGGGAAAGGTATGGCAGAGAAGCATTAGAGTTGTCCACAATTTCGCAAAAATGCAATAAAAAGTTCTGTTCGTAAATTGTTTTCCGCCAAAAACGAACCATTTCTGGATTAGCTGCTGACATGTCATGAAAATTAGATCAGTATATCATCTACAAGTGTTCATATTGTTGATTGTCACTGAAATATTTGATTCCCATGACTGCAAAATGCTCCAATTAGTTCCACAAAACTGATGTTGCTGGAGAATTTCTTGAACACTGGTTGTATTGTCCACCATGATTTTCCCTTTGTTTGGTTAAATCCTTAATAACACTGTCTACACATAAACAACTTGACTATGTGCAAAGATTCCTTGTTTAAAAATTGAAGAACTGTAGAATAGGAAAAAGAGTAATTTTCCGAGATCTTTATTCGAGCACCAGCCTATGATGAGCCGAGGTCGTCTGCCTACTGATAAGATTTAGACAGGAGATCACCAGCCCTATGATGAGCCGAGGTCGTCTGCCTTTACAGTAAAGATTTAGACAGGAGATCACCAGCCCTATGATGAGCCGAGGTCGTCTGCCTACTGATAGATTTAGACAGGAAGTCACCAGCCCTATGATGAGCCGAGGTCGTCTGCCTACTGATAGATTTAGACAGGAGATGAGATCACCAGCCCTATGATGAGCCGAGGTCGTCTGCCTACTGATAGATTTGAACAGGAGATCACCAGCCCTATGATGAGCCGAGGTCGTCTGCCCTACTGATAGATTTAGACAGGAGATCACCAGCCCTATGATGAGCCGAGGTCGTCTGCCTACTGATAGATTTAGACAGGAGATCACCAGCCCTATGAGTGAGCCGAGGTCGTCTGCCTACCCAATTATAGATTTAGACAGGAGATCACCAGCCCTATGATGAGCCGAGGTCGTCTGCCTACTGATAGATTTAGACAGGAGATCACCAGCCCTATGATGAGCCGGGGTCGTCTGCCTACTGATAGATTTAGACAGAAGATCACCAGCTATGATGAGCCGAGGTCGTCTGCCTACTGATAGGTGGAGCAGGGAGATCCACCAGCCCTATGATGAGCCGAGGTCGTCTGCCTACTGATAGATTTAGACAGGAGATCACCAGCCCTATGATGAGCCGAGGTCGTCTGCCCTACTGATAGATTTAGGCAAGGGGAGATGTTTTTCTTTTTTAAGGTAGGGTTGTCAGCCCTACGCAAACAGTCATATTGAACCGGTACCTACGTTTTTAAAGTGGATTCTGAACCGTATAAACATCTATGGTCCTGTGGGACTCGAATCCTAAACTCGGCCATCAGGTCCCTCTTAATAAAAAGAGATCTACAAGTAAATGTGATTATTTATGCAATTATTATTTTATTAGTATTTTATTGTGCATTATTTTATTATTTTTATTTTATTTTTATTTTGAAATAGAAAATGTCCCATTTTCGTAGACATTTCCCTAAATGAGCATAATTTGTTCCAAGTTTTCGACAATCATATACGAAAATGCGTGATAACGAAGAGATCTAAGTACAGGTTGCACAACTTTTTACTTTTAGAGAACGGACATTTTTCGCAATGGTATAAATGAGTTTATCTTCTTGAGGAAATAGTTGTAGAATGTAATGGTGCTTGCTTTGATGGATAAATTTGTTCGATTTTGTAATACTATTATTGCTTTTTGAAATTTTATTTTAGAAATCGAAAGAATTTTTCTGATTTCCTAATTTCAAACATTTTTATATTCATTTAATTCTGTCTTTAGTTTTTCTTAAAATAACTACACTGAATCATAGCACTCGATCTAATAGTAATTACTGAAAAAGTTAGCAAAATATGCAAACAAAATTGTGAAATATTTAAAATATAAAGTTACAGAAGAAAATCAATTATTACACATATACTGGAAGATTTTATAAATAAATAAGCTGATATATTGTTTGTGAGCAATTAATGTTATATAACAATATTTTTATCTATAATAATACTGAGATACATAATAGAAAAATAATATTAGAAAAATTTCCGTATCAGTTTATTACTCGAGGTAATAAATTGAAATTAAAAGAAAGAAATCTCATAGTAAGTGTTTTCGAATTTTTTTTATTTCGATGCTCTTTAAAAAATTCTATGTCAGTAATGTTTTTCGCTAGAATTTAATAATTTCATCTACCTCTTTGTCAGTTTTGTAATTTTAACTAGTTTTAACTAGTTATAGAATTGGTATGAAAGAAAAAAATATTAGAAAAATAAGTGAGTTGAAAGAAAATTTCATGCCTCTATTTTAATTAAAGTACATTTATATTAAAAAAATTCTACATTTCATTAATTTGGTTAAATATATAAATTCGTAACATTTCCCTCGAGTTTTAACTATTCTGGTATATGATTTTCAAAAAGTTAACATATTAAAATCTTTTAATACGAATGCTGTGTAGTATTTAATATTGGGTAGAAAATTTGAAATTAATATCGTATTTAAAAGAAGTGTGAGAGATTTTTAAGGAAAACTTTAAATGCCAAACAAAGTTTCGGATAATTAAATGTCTAACGAAGTGATAAAAAAATGTAGTAACACACTAGGGAACAATTATAAATTAAAAAATAAATAAATTCCTTTACAAAAACAAATTTTGTAAAATATAACAATTACAATCGAAATAAAAAAATGGAATTAAAAATTTAAAATTTATAAAAAAATTAATTTTCCGAAAAAAAATAAAAATAAATTCTTTTACGAAAATAAGTTTTGTAAATAAAATAAATTTGAAAGAAGCAACAATAAAAAATAAATTCCTTTATAAAAAAAGTTTTGTAAAATAATAAAAAAATTTTTTTTTAATCAAATTGAAATAAAAAATAAAATTGTAAAAAAAAAAAAAAATAATAAATTTCTTCAGCAAATAAATTTTGCAAATAGAAAATAATTATATTTGTAATAATATAAATTTGTAAAATAATCCAATAAAAAAAAAAATTAAAAATAATTAAATTTAATACGAATAAATTTCTTTACAAAACACATTTTTATAAAATAATCTAATTAAAAAATTAAGAAGAAATCCCATTAAAACAGTTTCATATTCCGCTTATCTTATCAGTCATCACGTACATTCCTATCTCTCCCTCTTACAGTACAACATTCAGACATTGCCACCGGGGAAAAGTTTCTGGGGGGACCCCTTATCTACCAAAAATACCATCCTCTTATAAGATGACTTCTCGTCACTTCCGGTTGCGCGCACTTTTCTGATGACGTACTTCCGTCTCCTATAGTGCCACTACTACTACTATGGAGCAACAAAAGGGCCAGATTGATAGATTATTTAATAGTTTTTATTATTATAGATTAGTATTAGTGATTATTATTGATAGATTATTTATTAGTTTTTATTGATAGCTTATTTATTAGTTTTTATTGATAGATTATTTATTAATTTTTTGTCATATAGAATTTAAATGGATTTTTAAACTCCATCATAAGATAGTATCCTTGAAAAAGATATCAAAACCTGATTCTTCATGTTCACCTGTAATTTTCAAAATATTCATCACAATAATAAACTGTTTTTTAAAAATATAAAATTTTACATTTTTGATTTATTATAAACCTTGAGTTTGATATGTTAGTGAATTTTTTTGCTGTTCATCAGCATGTGAGGGTGTGAATTACATACTTAAAAGTATTGCCGTAATTGAAAATTGTACATGTTGTTTTTTTATTTTCTTTATATATAAAGATTAAAAACGCGTTTCATTCAATTGGTAAACAATAGAAAATGAAAGACTGTAATCTGTAACAAACCTCTCTGTGGGCCATGGCACAATCCTTCCTCAAACTGACAGAGAAGATGTTATGTTCTCCGTACCAAATGGTGCTTATGTCTGTCATGTTTCCTATACCCAACAGAGAGCGTTCATTTGACCACAAAAAGAGTTTTGACGATGAAAGGACGATTGGAAGTTGATTTCTGTTTAAATTCACTCGTATTGGTATATCCATAGAATACCTTTATTATGATTATCCGGTATATCATTGATAATATATATTCTATCATGGAAAGATCAACTATTTTACTATGACTACCCAATTCACGCGAGGTATAGATATTCGGAAAGAGATTCATTTAGCATCAATTTAAGTGCCCTCAGCAATTTATAAATTTGTATTGCACTTTGCTACTAAATTCTTCAATTAAATATGCTTTCAAAAGATTAACATAAAAAAAACTTACTTCGAATTCGAAATTAGCCGAATTCAATTTGTTAAATACTTTTGTTGAGATATAAGGAGTCTTTGTTTTATTCCGCTATTTTTTTTTTTTTTTTTTTCTTTTTGCGATATATTCCTTGATACGCATCGAATTTGGAAGCATGTTTTTGGCACATAATACCTTTTCAAATTATACTCTTTGATTACAAGTATTAAAATAAGACAAATTTAGCAGAGTGCCTCACTATTCAAGTCTAGAAAAAAATAGTCCTCTGTTTATATTTCATTGCGCAATCTTCTTTTATCGAAGTATTTACTTTTATGTGTGTTGTTGAGACACAGGCCATGCTGAAATGAAATTTTTCAAACTATTTACATAATAAAGATAAAGTTGATTAGAATAATAAAAAAAATGATAATATTTAAATAGCAACAAGAATGTAGAAAGGCCAAAAATCCACTGACTTCTCTTTAAAAAACCCCATTATATTACAACAAAAGATAAAAACCGACATATCAATAACCACTTTCTTTGCATAATCACACACACTCTCAATTCAGTTGTCTTGCCATATAACTGTAGATAGACCAACTGTGCACAAATAACACAGAATTTCCTAATGTTTCAATAAATTAATTTTATTACCATTTATATTACTACAAAAGATAAAAACCAACATATCATTAACCACTTTCTTTTCTTCATACAATTTACATAATCGCACACACTCTCAATTCAGTTCTCTTGCCATATAACTGTAGGTAGACCAACTGTGCACAAATAACACAGAATTTCCTAATGTTTCAATAAATAAAATTTATTATACGTCACTGATCTCTCAGTTGCAACTGAACTAGCCATAAGGTAAAAATCCGTGCTTCTGTCGGATTTTCCGGCCATAATATGGGTGATTTTGAATATGCACTCAATAAGATATGTACATATGGATATGGAATATGGACTCATGGATATGGAATGCATATTGGCAAGATATGGACATGCGCAATAAACATGCAACAGTAAAGAAATTATCAAAGTGGGCTATTGATATTTCTTTTGTTCCATGGTAGCTTTTTGGGCCACATTGATACTTGTTTTGGGCCATATGTAGCCAGCGTGTTGGACATCCCTGATCTCGTGTGAGCAATTAACAAAAATATCCGAGAAATAAATACAAACTCCATTGCTCATTTTTCAATAACTCAATCGGCTCTTTTGAATAATATAATAACCAAAAAATAGTAAATCATAAATGTATTGCTATTGTGTGATATCAACTTGAAAAATTAATTTAATTGTCTTTAAGGTTGAATATATTTTATAGATGGGTCAACTCGTTGAAACTGTTATGCCCAAAGCGAGATTCAACTTTCACAATTTAGTCGTGTGGCCGTTACTGATGTTGTAACAATGGTAATAAAGTCAAGATGAAAACAATTATTACAATTTCTAACAAAAAATGGGTTATTTAAAATATTTTAAACTAACTTATTCAGAAAGATGACATTGATTGCGATTTGTATTCAGATTTTTGTTAATATTTGGTGTAAAATTAAAATTAAATGAACAAGATTGCTGAAAGGAGATTTTTAATAAAAAAAACTTTTTAAAGTCAATTAATTTTATATCTACAATCTATGAATGTTATATTTTAATTGCTTTTTGGTATTTCATGTCAATTTTTATGCGTTTATAATAAAATATATGCAAAATGTTCATTCATCAAGATATTAAATTGTATTCTGTTGTACCTGCTACTAAAGGAAAGTCACGCTTCACATTGTAAATCAACTAAAACTGACAAAATTTTGTAGCATGAAATCAAATATTGCCATAGAAATCATTTTGCAACAAAAATTCCATCATTCAAAATTTCAAAAATTTCATCAAAAATTCAAAAAACATAACAACAAAAATTCAGAAAAAAATATCAGAACAAAAATTTAGAAAAAACATCAGAAAAAATATTTTGTAGATATCATTATACCATTTTTAGTTTAAAAAATAAATCTAAAAACAAAAAATAATTGAATTCGGTATCATGTATCAAATAAATAATTGTTAATTTTTAATGTTTTATTTTTAATGTTTTTCTCATTAATATGTATATGAGCACAATTTGCATGCATTCGTTAAGTGCCAGTTGTTTGGTTTATGACTTAAACATTATGCTTATAAAATGCCCATTGTCGACATGAATATGTAATTTATTCAATATAACACAAAAATATATTTATTACATCTGAAATAGAATATAAATTGTATAAATAATAAATCAAATAGAAATATACATTGTATACATTTTTGTTTCATACGTGATGGTGTAAGCTTAAAACTTGTATGAGACCTGAAAATTTGGATTATTTCATCAGACTCATTTTGGATCTTTTTTTGAAAAGACTTGCATGATAACTAATTCCCTGACTAATTAAAGAAATACTTTACGTAAACTTAATAGTTTAAAAAATATTATTAAACATCACAATATTATATATGATTATTTGCATAGCATGCCTTTCATGGTGCTATTTAAATTCAAACAACAGAAAATTACCAGATAGAAGATTATTCTTACTTTAAATTTCTGGTTAAGTTTTTTTCAGATTTTGTAAAATACGTCTATTAATGAACAGTTAAAAACTAAATTTTCAGCAGGACTTAATCTTTTACTGCTTTCATCACAATGCAATCCATTATATACTCCTAATCAATGAAAAACTATCTAATTTTTGAATCATCAAGATTTGATTCAAGAAATTGGCAAAAAGCTAATTAGCTGGATCAATAATATATATATATATAACATTTGTCTAGTGATCTATAAAAGTTAAAAAATTTTTTTAATTAATTAACTAATAATAATAATAATAATATAATTAATTTAATATTATTGTGAAAGTAAATATAAATTCCTTTTCTAGTACGTGGAAAAAGTATACTTTACTTTTTCTGCACTGCATTTCCATAAGTTAAGAGCACAATTATATAGTAAGACTTGAAAATTATTAAATCGAGTAAGAAAGAATGAGAAACGAAATAAACCAGGGTTGTTTTCTTAATCTTTCACAGAATGTTTGACCCAGAAAAACTAAAACAAATGAGTGCAAAAATAACAGACCATCCTGTCGAACTTGGGGTTTTTCTCCAAGAAGTTTTTAATCTCGTCCACAGTCTCACTGTCGCCCAAGATGTTCAGGGGCTTCGAGGCCGGAAATTGGTGGGAGAATAAATCAGTATAAAAGCATCTGCAGTCTACAGATGCATTCACCCTACTTTGGACCTCCTTCTGGTGAGTATCCCTCTATTTTCTCGCTTCGTTTTGTACTGTTTATTCTTTGCCATAACTACTACTTAGTAACAACTTACCACCTAATTGTGCCTATAGTTGAGATGTCCCAAAATGATGTGAATTAAGTTGTGCCAACCCAGATTTAACCCCTCCCCCGAGTGGCATTTGTTAAGTTAACAGTAGCCCCTTGCAGCTTAATCCCAATGAAAAGAGATTTGGCATATAGAACTAGGCATATAATGCTCATCCCCGGCACAGATATAAAAACTTTAGATGTTCCTCATTTGTCAAGTTTCAAACCAAACATCCATTCCTTTTAACTCAACAAGCTTTCCACCACGCTGCTCTGGTTCTTATTCTATAGAGACTAGCATGGGTTTTATGGCAAACTATAAAACATCTTGACATAACTGTGATATACGGAAAGAATGCTTGTGTTTGTGGCTCTTCCCATGCTATGATCATCGGACTTTAGGAAAGAATTATACACTTTTATAATAAAAGTACGTTGGTTATTTAAAGTCAAAAATCAAAAACGTGAGAAACAATCCCATCATTTTTGCTTGAGTAAAGTCTTGGTAATGGCCAGCATCATCATATATAGCCTACATCATCATGTGTTATATTAATTTAAACGAACAACAAGATTACAATTAATTACAACAAACAGCAATTCTGTATTGATAATGACAATCATAAATTATTGATATATGTACAATAAAAGGGGTCACTTAGATATGAGATTATCAGCCAATGGAAGAGAAAATATGTAATATTTACAAAAATAACAATTTTATTTCATTAAAATTCATAAAATAGGGACATCTTATTATAATATACTTAATGAAAGCATTCTGCAATTGACATATAATATAAGTAAATTAATTTTATTAAATTTTTTTTACCGATTCTTGTACATAAAATAGTTAACTGATATTACATGATTCTCAACTTAAAAGAGTTTGCTTCGAAATTATTTTGGTTTTATTAGTCTATTAAGATTTAATAAAATTTATTTTTCAGTTTGCAGAAATATTTATTTCTTGTGTATCCTCGTGAACCTCGTGATTCTAAGGTAAGTGTTTTATTTATATGATTCATTCAAATGATTTATGTATTTCATTCACATTTGATTTACATGTAATTCCTCTAAAGCTTGTGATTTTCTACCTAATATTTTCGTAATCATTTAGATCAGTGGTTCCCAATGTTATCTGATCCCTCCTTCTATTCAGAAAAAAAATACTGAATGCCCCTGGAAATTACCTTCTTTAAATGACAAAACAGAAAAATACAAAAAAAAAAAAAAAAAAAAATCATCGTTTTTTATGTATCAATATTTCTACCTACGTCTTTAAACATAATAAATAAAGATAATAAGACACCTTGATGCTAGAGATTGTATATCTATTAAAATCAAACGTAGTAAAATTTGCATTACACACAGAAAATGAAAATAATGAAGGACAGGAAAACAAAAATTACGAATAATAAAAATTTACAAATAGCAAAATTTAAATAAATGATATTTCTACGAATAGTAAAATTCTAATAAATAATATTTTTACGAATAGTAAAATTTTAATAAATCAAATATGAAATTTAATTGCAAGTGAATTTTTATAGCTTTAATTGTTGGAATATTGTATGTTACAAGCTAGTTGTGTTTAAGAAGAGTTCAAATTAATTCAAGACCAACGAGGTCTCATGCACACTATATGAGTATTTTTCACTCGACTAATCATCACTTATTTAAACCTTGCTTTAAACTTGTTTCCACATTTTGCACACTGACAAGAAAATAACAAAACTATAAAAATAACTGCATTTTATTTCACGAGTTAAGATTTTTCTATCATTTCATGAACAGAAAAAATATTACAAATGGCAGTTGAACTATTCAGTTGATTGTGGGACATTAATTTTTAATGATACCTTATTTGAATCTTGCCTTTCTCCTATAAACTCTATTGTTTATTTGCGTTGATGTTCTTTGTGCCCAACTGAAATATGCAACGAATATTCCTCCGGCATTTTATGATGGGGAGCGTTGCTTCCTGAGAAGATTTTGGGAAGCAAATATTCCACGCAGGCACCAAATGGAGAAAAAAAAAAAACTCCAAAAACTCTCATCAAGCCGTCGAATCCTCAATGCGAGTTACTTACATGCATTGTCATATTTATTATCAATCATCATTGTTTCTGAAATCAATGACGGCCACGAACATTTCAGGATTTGGACCTGAGGCCCATGTATGCCAGCTGGTGCTTTTCGTCTTCGATCATGACTTACTTGTTTAAATCCTTTTTTGATTTACTGTAATTATATTGCAAGCGAACGGTTTGCTGACTTTTTTCTGTGTTCAACAGGCAAGATGATGAAATTTCTGTGCTTCCTGATGGTTCTGACTGCTGTTGGAGCTCAATTTCCAGAGAGTTTCACGGCCTTTCTTACTCCAGTAGTGGAAGATAAGACCGCCGTAAAGGTGAATAACTTGTCCTCTTGCAACTAACGAAAATAAGACAGCATAAGCATGCATTTAGTTTTATTTTTTACTTTTTTAAATATTTTTTTCAAAACAGACCAAGACTTTTGTTCATCAGAATTTTATTTGTTTAAATCATCAAAAGCATAGATGTTTGATTTCTTTATAGAATAATATACATATATATATATCGAATCTCTACTTTTTGCATGAATTTGAAACAGTTAGAAAATATTTTTTTTGAAGTTACTTTTCGAACACAAATTCCAGCTGAGAATTATACGTGTTTTTATTTATCTGTTTATGTCCCTTTGTTTTTGGTTAAGAATGGTCACTCTGTAAAAATATTAATTTTTTTACATCAAATTCTTATTTCATAATAAAAGTATTTTATAATTTATTATTACGTTAAAATTTCATCAACGTTCAAGATGGTAATATCTAATTAAATCAAACAACAAGTTCAGTGTTTACTTTTAATGGGCGCCCTTTATTTCTGCCAATATATTGTCCTACTGTGTAGTTAATAAAAAGAAGAAAGCTTGTCTTGCATCAATTAATTATACCGAAAATTAATTTTTGAAATAAGAAAACACAAATAGAAATAATAATATTTCCATTTTTTTTTTTTTTTTTAATTCATGAGAAATATTTGAAAATTCTAAATTCGTGAAAGTCTTCTTTCAAGAATTTAGAACAACTTTATATCAACGAAATTTAACGAATTTTTAACGAAAAGCATTTCAGTTATAAAGTTTAGAAAATTTTGTTTTAAATTAATTGTATTTTTACAAGAATGAAAATTTTCCTTGTAAAAAAAAATTGAATCAACTTTAAAAAAAAAAAAATGTTTTTAACTGTTAATAATATTTATTTCAATAAAATAAATCCTCGAGCATAATTTCGAGAATTGCAATAATTCAGATATAAATCATTAAAAATAAGTGGATATATATATATAAAGTTGTGTAATGATATATATATATCATTATACAACTTTACATACCAACTTTCTACACTCAGGCTCCTGATTTCCTGTCTCTGCTCCAGTCCAAGAGTGAGAAAGATGAAAGCCACTACGAAACTGGTGACGAAACTGAAACATATAACATAGAGGAAGAACCCACACACCAACCTCAGTGTCAGGTGGATGTGCGCATAGTGAGTATACTCTTTCATCTTCACATATACGTGATTCAATTGGGTTCATTTACTTCTAATAGTCGGACTTGATTACTACACTTCCCAAAATTTTCGAAGATAACTGCTATGATATATTAAGGACTTTTAGAAATCAATGCTTGCAAGTAACTCAGCGATTAGGACCCAATCTCATTAGCCATTGTCGGCCTTCAAAAACTTTCAAATACATCCAAAGTGTTCGGATGAGAGGCTAACGCATTAGCAATGTCATGTTATTATGTCATTAAAAGAAGAAGTATTTTAGGAGGCATAATAATAAATTGTTTTAATATCGTAATATTGAAGTAAATTATATTGGGATTTTTATAAACAAATATTTAGAATTATAAGAATAATCTACCTGGAAATTGCATCTAAAACAAGTTTAAAAAAGATCCAAAATTCCGCGCTGCCTGACGGCAAATTGGCTAACGCTCTGGTCATCGGCATCACAGGCTTTAGGCTCAAATCCTCGCGGTGGCCTGGATGTTTGTTAGTAATTCGGAAATCCCGTTAAACTGTAGGTCCCTGTCTAGTTATCCTACTGTGCGCAAATAAATGACCGTACCGTACAAACCAAACCTAAATCCAAATCAAATTCTTAAAATCATAGCTAATGCTCAATGGTTTGTATTCAATATATATATTTTTTCCACGAATTTGAGAGTGCTAAATCTATCAAATAATTCAATACAAAATTTTCTAAGAAATTTTTCGCTCTCTAGCGAGTCGTCCAAAACCCATGATGGAAATTCAATCACACTTTCTTCACAGTGATGGTAATTATTTCCTTCCATACGGTACTTACGGTCTGATGGCCAATTGGTAGAGCTCAGGCCTCTGGTATCCCAACTTTCAAGTTCGAATCTTGGCGGTGGCATGTATGTTTGGTAGTGGTTCTGAATCTACGTTAAGCTGTAGATCCCGGTCTAATTAGGCTAAAGTGTGCACTAAATGACCGTAGAGCGACAAAGCAAGTTCATACAATATTTGGTATCTCATTTGTCTTTCATCATTCTACTTTAACATAAACTGTGAACTTGAAAAAATACATTAACTAAGTCAAATATTTATAAATATTGATTGTTTGATATATTGATAATTTTGTTTAATTGATCTGAATGATTTTTAAATCCACATTCAATTCATTCTTTATACTCATTCACCAGACACAATATTTTTCCTATACACAACTCAAATGGTCACCACTTCCGTAAATTTGTTTGCTGTCGAAATTTTTCTTTCAACTATGATTCCTTAAGGATCAGGGGTTTAGTTTTTTATACCTCATACGAAATGGTTCATTACTTTGAATTACATAATGCTAAAAAATTAAATGCACGAAAAAAAAAAATTGAAAAATTAAGTTATGAAGTAGCCTGAAAATTGCAGCAGCTCTAATATCCAGAAGTAAAAAAAAAAAAAAATAAATAAAACAAACTCTCGGCTTGATTTGTCGCTCTATGGTCATTTTTTGCACACTTTAGTTTAATTAGACCGGGGCTTACGGTTTAATGTGGATACCGAACCACTATCAAAACATCCATACTACCCCCAAAATTCGAACTTGAAACCTGTGGTATCAAATGTCAGAGCTCTAGACAATCGGCCATCAGGCCGCTTGATAGTTTTCCCCTAATATACCACAAATATTACATCGATCCACATAACAGTCAGGCCGTTTTCGGTAAGAAGACAAATCCTCGCTAAAATGTAGTGTCTGGTAAAAGAAAGTAAGTCATCCTTTTTAGACCCAGAACAGTGCGACCGTCCATATCTCGTTCCAGCCGCTGAATGGGTTAATATTGTGGTCTTAAACTAGGAAAAAATTTAAGAATTTAAAATGAATGAACTGTTGACAAATTACTGCTTTCAAACCAAATGATAAAATAGCTTTTGAATTTATGTGTTCCATCTTTTTTCAGGTTCAACGCAGACCCGGCAAATGCGTCCTCCTTGCCGGCAACACCCTACCTGCCAGACCGAGGAGTTCTTCTACCCTTTCCATTCCGACTGTAAGGAAATGTTGTAGATACTTGCCTTCCTCATCCGCTTGCATCCTTATTAGTATAATGTAATCTTCTGGGAATTTCTTCCTAATAAAGCGTTTGCCACTTCAACTGGGATGCTGTCTCTTTCTCATGATTTAACAAACCTCACACTTTCTAACATCATTCCTGCCTTTACACAATTATTCTCATTTATTGTCATCTAATTGTAAATTACCCCAAATCATGAACATTCGCAGCACGGTAATACAAATCTTTCATGATGAGGATGTAGTGTATTTCAATCAGAATTAGGCACATAATGAAAGATGGGTTATCATTGTCTCTTTTAAGGTTAGACTTCCTAATGCTATTATAATTTAAAGAAAGAACTAATTTGAGAAGCACAGGAGGGATTGGTACCTTCCCTCTCTATTTCAAATGAAGAGATTTCTATCTTACGAATAATTTCAGTTATACGGAAAGATAAACTGAGAAAACATTCATGTAGCTAGGCCTATTATGGCGATGAATGTTGTTAAAATTGCCCTTAATTTACTATTTTAAGCAAAAGAAGGATACTTAAAAATCCTTCTCCAAATAGACACGAATCATTTCCTTACATTGTTGTAAGAAACTAATTCATAGTCTAACGCTTATTTATAAAAATATTTTCGTAATCCTTATGAAACCTGATGTTGTATTCAGTAAAATCATTCAACTAATATAACAATTGAAGTCCAAAATCCCTGAAAATATAAATAATATCAGCTATTAGAAGAACATCAGAAGAATAGCAACTACAATGGTTCACTAAACTTAGCAGCGAATGTCTTTTTTTTTCTTTGCCATAACACCGAAAGAGATCACATGCAAGACATGAAATTCAGAACACAGAGACAGTACTTTGCAGATAAAGCATGAAAAAAGCAAACTACTGTAAAAATGAATACAAAGCATACAGTATGGAATCAAATAAAAATATATTCAATCGAAAGAGTAGCGTTGTTAAAAATTAGTATCGGCGGTGTGGATCTTCACGTTTTAGTATTTTTAAAAAATTTTTTTGTTTACTCTCAAAATATTTCGAATGAACACTTTGTAAAAAGCGAAAAACAGATATTCTTTTAATATTTAACATCAACACTTCAAAAACATTTTGTTTACAGAATGTGCTCGAGTTTTACAAAAAATAACTTCACATTGTCTTAATTTTTCTAGGTGCATAATTTTATAACAGAAAATAATTCTTCTACGTGATTATGATTTCCTTAATAAAATTCTATTCTAAAATGTTTAAGCCATAAAATAAACTTCTGACGTGTAAATTATAAATTAAATTTTACCCAAAATCATAAATCTAATTTTGAAAAGGAAATAATTAAGTTAAACTTTCCAACTTATAGTTCCTAATTAATTAACTACCTGGCAATACAGTCCATGTTGGACCATGGTTGTCTGCCTACTGGCAGATTCTGAAATAGATGCTTTTTACAGGATAGGGTTGTCAGCCCTACGCTGGTCATATTAGACCGGGAACTACGGTTTAAAGTGGATTCCGCCCGACTACGACCATCCATGGCAAAGCCGGGGGCTCGAGCCCGAAGCCTGCCGCACCAAACGCCACAGTGCTTATCACTCGGCCATCAGACCACAACTTATAGTTTCATATTATACAAATTACTCAAATTAAATTCATTAGTTTAAGTTAAGGCCTCTCAATCAAGAAAATCCTTTTTAAAATTTTCTTCTCTTACAATTTTTGTTTTAAACTAAAATAAATTCAAACTGAATTCTTAAAACTGCTATTTGTAAGCTCAAATAATTTTAATAGAATTTCATTGAGATTTCAGAACTTCAAAAAAGCAACTTATCATAAACTTTAATAATTTTAAAAATATGCGATAATGTTTATTTGAATATGAGATTATAATTTATTTGAAATTCGTGTCTTTGATTAGAAGCCACAACACCAGTACTAAAAGCAATACTTTTAAACTATTAGCTATTTTGAAAATAAGTTTTCTTATCAAATTAAATACGTAAATACTGTCTTTGTCTTGATAAGCCATTTAATTAGACACACGAACAATTAATTTTCTTCCCATAATGCAAAACAAACATCAAAGGAAGTAAAACCTAATTTTTTTTTCTTTATAAAATTGGTTTGGTTTGTCACACTACGGACATTTTCTGCACACTTTGGGCTAATTAGACCGGGACGTACAGTTTAATGTGAAATTCTGAACCACTAACAAATATTCATGCCACTGCCAGTTTTCGAACCTGAAGCCTGTGGTATTTCTTTATGAGAACAAGAATATCAGTATATGACTTATAAATTGTTTTAAAAATACTATGACTGTACTTTATTGAGAAACGAAATAGTTGACACCATTTTGAAAGATATTTAGAGGAATTTATTCTCCATTATTCATTTGAACATGTATAAAAATGTAAATGTCTTTGTAAACCGGAATGTGTTTGTTCATACGGAGCTGTTTAACTCCCACGTTTATTTCTGTTCTCAAAATTTCATTATTTCTGTTTTCAAAATGGAAAAATAAGTTTCTTAATTTTATAATTAAAATATGCTTCTTCATTTTGGACTAAATTATCATGGTCAATAATGACTATAATCTGGACCTAATCTAATATTTATCAAAGAATTTACGATACTTCCAACCACTAATAACACATTTTACCATTTGATTTATTTGCAGAATTAATTAATGCAAGCATAAGTAATGAACATGACTTTCCAAGCACTTTTTGTCTCATTAATAAAAGCTATTACTTAATGCTGAAAAATTCGATACATACTCAGTATGAACGTGTTCAGAAAGCAAATGTATGAGATCAATAATTAATCAGGACATGTGGTTCTGTAATGGTTCTCAAGTATTAATTCGCTTTTCTATTTTCTTTAATAATTAAATGCTTCAAATTTTCGGTATTTTATTTAATGATTGCTCTCTGAGAAATATGCCTTCACTATTTTAAAGAGAGATATGATGACAAGCTCTAATATAAGCCTATTAACTCATATGAAATGCTTATATATCAGAAGTTCATTGGTAGAATGAGAAACATCTCAACAGAGCTCGTCGTCTAGGTATGGCCTTTGAATCGGGAATTCAAAGGTCATATATAAATGACGAAACTTGATGTCACAACTTCATCATTTTGATTCATTATGCGTTGAGAGTGGGCTGATAATTTAGGTGACAAATTCCTTTTGGACAATTTATGATTCGTTTTGGGGAATATTGGACATGAACGTAATTATTACTGAACCCGATTATTTTTGAAAGATGAAATGTAGATAATGATATATAAAATGACAGTACTGAGAGGAAAATAAAAACAAATTTTAATTAATTCTTTAATGTTGATGTCCTAATTTACCATTGGTACTACGCAAACTATTAAAAATAAAAAGAAAAGCGAAATCCTTTTTTTTTCAGGAATGATAGATGTCAATTCAAATTTATTTATACACAGAAGTCGTTACATCAATTTCATAGAGGCACTCTCTCAACTTGATTCTCAATGAAAATTAAGAAACAACAGGAACCCAAAAATGAATCGCAGTAACAAAATATTTTCCAACACTGATAACTAGTTTTTTTAATAAAGATTTGAAGTTATTTAATATATTACAGAAGCTGTTTTTAAAGTTTGACAAACATCTAGCAAATTAGTATTCAATGTTTTCTTCAAAATTCTATTTTTATATTTGTTTAACTACATAATTTTATTTACAAATCTGTTTTAAAGTATGACAAACATCTAACAAATTAGTATTCAGTGTTTTCTTCAAAGTTCTATCTTTATATTTGTTTATCAATTAAAGAAAACATCAAACGTCTTGAAATGGGTATGGAATTCTTTATTTAATTTGGTCCTGCGAGAGCAGATGATATCGTTAAAATATATTATAATATACGTAGTGGTTAATTTATAAATAAGGAGAGATTATTTCAATGATAACGTAGGAACAAAATTTGTATATGAGGTGAAAAAAAATTAAATTTTGATTGGATTTATAGCATTATTTATGCTCCTATATGAAAAAATCATATAATTAATACATAATTCCAACACAGATAATGATCTGGAAAAGTTTATTTTGTAAGGCAGTTGAAGATAACAAAATGAGGATTCCATTATAAAATGGTCAGCAAACTTTGTGGGTTTGTGAACTGATATGAAGAAGACAAGTAGTAAGAAAAAATCTACCGGAAAAGTTGGAAAAATCAAGATTTGCTATCGACATTGTGCTGTTATTGGGTTAATAATACTTAAGAAAAACAAACTTTAATTAATTCTTTAATATTGATGTCCTAATTTTACCATTGATACAAATCAAGATTGATACAAAATCAAGATTTGCTATCGACATTGTGCTATTATTGGGTTAATAATACTTAAGAAATTAAGGATTAGTATTAAACATTTTTTTTGTTTCTTTTAGACAAGTAAGAAGGGATAAAATGGTTTGTACAAATGGAAGTGAATGCACTAGTTAGCTCTACTCGGGATTTAATTGTAGCATGCACAGCTAGAGGAGGAGGTTTCAGGAGGAGGTGTAAGAAGTTTCAAGTTCTAAGTTGCTGGTGTCCTCCGTTGCAGTCACAGCTTTCAGAGACTCGGTAAGCTGTGTGTTTATCCACAGTCAGGCTACCTGGCGGAAGTTTATCATGTTTTCTCATATTTCACGCAAATGTTGGGCAGCTTCCACTAAAAGGCCACCTATAAGGTAATATTCTCCTTACATCTCTCTTCTGTTGTTTGTTCGTGATATGCACGTGAAGTGGAACACGAGGCCTATCGATGTAATATTTGTTTATCTACATCATTTTATTTACAAATCTGTTTTAAAGTTTGCTGCGAATGCTGGATATGGGTTTTCTCATATTTCACGCAAATGCTGGGCAGCTTCCACTAAAAGTCCACCTATAAGTTAATATTCTCCTTACATCTCTCTTTTTTGTTGTCTGTTCGTGATATGCTTAAGTGGGACACGAGGCCTATCGATGTATAATGAAAAATGTGACAGTTAGTCGTAATTCTCAAATTGTAAGACGCGATTCACAAGGGAAAGATATACACTTATGCATTTCCATCAGAAAATTAAATCTATAAAAAAATTTAAATAAGTAGAAAAATAGAAAAATAATTGCTGGAAATATGCAAGCTTTAACAATCACGAATTTCAAATATATTAGTAATTATTCAATAATTGGCACGTAATTCTTAATTTATAATCTAAAAACTTTATTGATCCTGATTCACAACAGCATATTTATACGAGAATGTCTTTATATGGGTGCTGTCAATTGACAAGTTAAGGAAAAAAAAAGGCTTTTGAATAACTCAAGAGAGGACTTTCTCACAACTCCTCAAGCTTTTTAGGCAAATTCTTGAAAACAAGCCACTCATTACATAGATGACATTAAAAATATTTCATTAACAAAAATTAATTGAAGTTGCTGTTGTTTTCGAATCCTGGGCACTTTTAAATCAGCGGATCTTAACCTTTTTTTTTGCACCTTATTCTCAAAAAGTAGCAACATTTCTCCCTTCTCCTTTTTTTTTTTTTTCTTCATTAAATTCCATACTTAATTGTAACTTTGATTTATTCATTCTATTTTGTATTGGCAAATTCAAGCACAGCGGGATTTTTACTCAAAATTAAATTATTTGCAACATTCGGCTGAAAACAAACAGGGCCATTATACAGATGTTTAGACAACGCAATCGCATAAACTGTGTAATTAAAGAATTCTCACTTAAAATCATTTTCCAGGATGTTTAGACAATATCGCATAAACTGTGCAATGAAAGAATCCTCACTCAGGATACAAGGAAGTTGCCTCAGAAACCATACATACCTCTACGATACAAAGTTTTTCAAGAAAAGTACGAAAAAAAAAATAGGACATCATATACAGTGCACAGAAAATAAGATTTATTGGAATCATATGAAACTGCAGAACGTACGAAAAAAAAAAAGATTTAAGGATATAAAAAAAAAAAAATGTATCCCTAGACTTACTGGAACTGTTTAAAGAGTAATGGACGGTAGGTGCGTGTTTAATATGCAATTGAACAGACGTTATTGAAATGGGCATTTTTTTAACAATTTTTGCATAGTGAAAGTTACTTCGGGAATATTACGATATGTACTTTATCTACTGTCAGTGTAGTGGCAATGCATCACAAACTATGATGGATTATTCCTCTCGCTATCCATAACATCATCTTCCCAACGTCAATGTCATCGGCGGATAAGATGGCAAGGTCCCGTCATGTTGCTGCTACAATTATCAGATCTGATCCTTCTGTTGCAGTTTTCTATGGGGACATATGAAGTAATTAGTTTATCGATTCTCAGTTACTACATGCATCATGCCTTTTATATTACCTACTTGCATGCTTCCTTCATACTACCTATTTGCATGCTGTCTTCATACTCCCTACTTCCATGCTGTCTTTCTGTTGCTGATTTATATGCTGCTTTCATGCTGCTGATTTGCATGTTGCCTCCACTTTGTGGTTACCAGGCTGTTAGATCGCTTTCAGTTAGTAATTTCACGGAGAATATATGCATGTCTCGATATGAATGATGATTATTTTGAGCACGTTTTCTATGTAAATACTATGCCATATACAATTACCGCTGTTTTTGTTTTTATTAAACTTCATTTTCCAAGCACCGAATGGGACGTCACATTTTTCTTTTGCACTTTTCTCGAAAACTCCGCATCATTGAGATATGATACCTTAGACAAATTGTATGTAGTTATTTTTAGTTCAATAATATTTATAAATGTAAATGTCGTGGGCAACTAATATTATGAGTGGCTTGTGTTTTAATTTTCTTTTTCAAAACTGAATATATTACCAAAAAATCTTCTCTTGTTATTAAAAGATACTTGCATACTTGCATAAAATCACTCTAGCATAAATAAGTTGGTGTTATCTTTAAAGGGACCTTAAATGGATCTTTAACGGAACTTAATTGAAATCTTTCATTTTTAAAAAAAAATTTAAATTGAAAATTCCTTACAAATTTTATTTTAATTATTGCCTATTTTAAAATTCATGCTAATTGAAGCTTTTTTTCATGAAAAATTACTTCCATGTTATTTTTTTTATTCATTTTCCAAGTAACTTAATTTTCATCCCTAAGAAAAATATTGTTTGTAAACCATTCCCTACATTTATATAAAATTAGTGATCAAAATCAATAAAGCTTAAAATATTTGTGGGTGGTTTCTAATTTAATAATATAATTAGACTCAGTCATTGATAGTAAAAAAATAAATTTTCAACCATTAAAAATAGTATACCTTTATGTGTCGCAGAAAATTATTTAACGAAACTTTAGTATAAGATTCTGATATCTATACTTCAAAGTCAAGTTTGGAATGAACTTTTCGAAATGTTCTCATGAATAATTTGAATAATATAATTCTTTTCTATTATTTTAATATTCTTTTTTAAATTCTATAATTTAATTATTTTCCTGTACTTCATTCAAGCAGATTTTAATGTACTTATGGTAAGGTATTCATCAAGATTTCAACATTATCGTAATTTTTAATTATTCCATAGTTTAATACAGTGGTTCTCAAAGAGTGCTCCCTAGAAGATTTCAGCTGCTCCCTAGAAGATTTCCAGCTGCTCCCTGTGCTATTCCAGAGAAATATGTATCCAGATATAAAAATAAATATATATATACATATTCTTTTCTTGTTTTTCCTTTCAAAGATAGTTTTCATTGCAAACAACTAACCTTTTTGATTTTTGTTTCTTCTTTTTTTTATTCACATAAAAGTGCCAAACAGCGATAGCGTGCCAAAGAATAATTGCAAAGAAATTAAGAGAGGTAACTTATATAGCTGGCTACTAAGAAGCGTTAGAATCTATGTGATTTTCAATGTTAAAAATATTTCCATTCTGTATCAATATCTAAAAACCTTTGAGAATTTTACTACAGGTTTCAATGTCATATTTATGTGAATTAGGATTGTCATATATTAGAGAAATTCATGGAAATCATAAAATAACTTTCCCTGTTTGAAGGCATCTTCAGCTAAAACTAATAAACATAATGAAACCAAATTTCATATACAGACTGTGAAAGACATCGGGAAAGGATTTTAGAGAAAAATATTTACCAAAAGTCGCCGATCAGCTGCTGCTGTCACGTACGCACTATGAAATTAGGTAAATTTTGCAATTTAGGTAAATTTTTCAAATTTTCTAGTTCAGACTTCCTTTTAGAACTGTTGGAAACAAAAAAATCGATAATTATAATGAATGCACCGAAAATTAATTATGTCAAGTTTCATTACAATGTTCGAAAAATAAAAAATACACATGAAGAAATGAATGACAACAATATGAAATTCATGGAAAATAATCTTTTATTAATCAATATTAGTGTCGCCAGGGCCACGTGCATTATTTTAAATGGACTGATCTTTTCTGTATACAAGATATTGTATCCAGTTTATGACGTTCTCTACCTTGGATATTTGTAACAGCTCGTTCTCTATCAAGGAACTCAGGTTTGTAACATCACCAACATACACAACAGATTTAAGATACCCCCATACCCGAAAGTCACATGGAGTGATGTCTAGGGAATAGGCTAACCATTGGAAAAACATTGGCTGATAACTTTCTCATTACCAAAATACAGCAGTAAAAGGTTCTGTACTGAACTAAGAATATGTGGTCGTACTCCATTTTGTATAAAAATTGTCATATCCAAGCACTGTCTTTGCTGCAATTCAAGAATGACAACATTTTTATCCAATAATAGGATAGTCCAGTAATAGGACCTGCTGTCATGTAAGCACTAGAAAATTTGAAAAATCTACCTAGATTGGGCAAACTTCGAAGTGCGTGCATAACAGCAGCTCCAAACTCTCCCTATCGGCGACTTCTTTTTTTCTTTCTTTTTTTATTATTTTATTTATTTATTTATTTTGTGGAAAGCATCTTCCATGTCTTCCACAGTTTGTATATGAAATTTGATTTCATTCTGTTCATTAGTTTTAGCTGCAGATGCCTCCAAACAGGGAAAATTATTTTGTGGTCACCCGTATATTTTAATCAGTGTTTTCTTGTTTATTACAAGAAGATCATTATCTTTGCGCATAACTTGCTCAGTTGCATGCAGGGTCTAAATCAACGTAATTTTTTATTTTTATTTCTATGATCTTTTGCTGAAACATGTTCCACGTTTAAAATTGCATTACATGAGACTGCTGTTAAATAATACCTTAAAATGAGTAGGTGTGTTTCGTTAAAAATAAATTTCTAATAAACATTTTTAGGCATGAATATAATGAAAACTATTTTACCAGTCATTTTTGCGCTTGGTTACAGCAAAAATAAAAGAAATACAAAATTAAATAAACGTAATAATCAAATTCTTTTTATTTTCTTTTTATTCTATTACACTACAAATTTTTCGCCGTAATACCATAAATATCGCTCTTCATAGTCAGTACCCATCATGCCGACATGAAAAATTTAATTTTCTGATTTTCTGTAGATATAACAAGCATGTAAACGGTTTGTTTCTTTTTTTTTTTAAATTATGGGAAAGACGATAAAATTTTCTTCTTTTTTTTTAAAGAATTTTATGATATTCTTTGTGGAAGAAAGGTACATTATTTATTATTTATATAATGAATTTTGTTTATAAACAGTAATTTATTGATATATCCGTAGCTAACTCAATAAATAAAATTACAAAATTTATAGAGAGAATTTTCATTTTTATTTTTTATTTTACATCGGTATTGTTTATACATACCACGAATGACCACTAAGATGATTTCAACTTAATTGTTTCGTATTACACTCATGTCCATAAATTAAGGATAATTCAGAATCACACAGAAATTGAACTCTAAAATAAAAATTTCACCTGTAGAATTATCACACACATCTTGAAGAAGAATATGCAAATTACAGGAAACCACCAGATGGCGCGGATAGTACGTCACAATGGCGAGAGTGTAAGAGAGGGGTATATAAGGAATGGTGGCAAAGAAGTAAAATTGTTCACAAGCGCTTTAAAAGCGTTTTTAGTGCAATAACTGCATAGTTATGGCACAAAGGAAGCATTTGATGATTGTTTACGTGGTAGAATTATCGGACGACTGGAATGTGGACGTACTCAGCTGGAAGTATCCGAGAAACTTGAATCGCCCAGAGTGTCATCTCCAGGCTTTGGCAACGATTCCAAGATGATGGTAATGTGAGTAGATGTTACAGCACAGGTCGCCCCCGAGTTACAACGCAGAATGAGGACCGGTATTTAGCAGTTACTGCCAAAAGAAACAGACGGAGCACAGCATCAGACCTGTCTCGTCAGCTCTCTTCAGCTACCGGTACGACAGTTTCAAGGCAGACCGTGTACAGACGCTTAGGGCACATTGGTCTATATGCTCGTAGGCCTGTCAGATGTGTTCCAGTTACCGCAACTCACTGTCGCCGGCGATTAACCTGGAGTAGAGAGCATGCATTGTGGACACCGCAACAGTGGTCTGGTGTGATGTTTTCCGACGAGTCCAGGTTCAGTTTGCAGTCTGATTCTCGCCGGACTTTCATATGGAGAGCGACAGGTACCCGTTACCACCAAGAGAACACCATTGAACGACACCGTTACGGTGGTGTAGGATGGCTCGTTTGGGGAGAATTATTCTTGGTTCCAGAACTGACCTGCATGTTCAGAGTGTAACGATGACAGGCCACATCTATCTGGATGTCATTCTGAAACAACATGTACGTTTGTTTCGGGGCGCCATGGGTGCTGAATTTCTGTTTATTTATGACAACGCCCGTCCTCACCGTGCAAACATTGTAGACGAATGCCTTTAATTGAGGATATCACCCGTATGGATTGGCCAGCATACTCACCGGACTTGAATTCAATAGAGCATGTGGGATATGCTTGGCCGACGAATTGTAGCCCGTCAACCCCCTCCCACCTGTCAACCGGAACTTCGGAGGGCATTGCTTGATGAGTGGTGTAATATTCCCCAAGATCAGATTGATAATTTGATACTCAGCATGCCTAGGCGTTGTAAGGCCTGCATTGCATCGTCAAGAAGACATACTCCATATTAACCATCATACTAACCATGTTATACTGTTTTTGTAAATAGGTTCTTTTTAAAATTTGCTCCAGGGAGTAAAAATCGCAATTTTTATTAATTATGTCAAACATATAGCATCGTTTTTGCTCTTTACCTTTTGTTTAATAAATAGACTTTACAAATAAGTCAAATTTGTTTTGCTTCTGTCTCTTTCTTTCCCTAAACTTCATTATCCTTAATTTATGGACATGAGTGCATATAAAACAGTAGCCTCTCCATATATCGCGTCTCTTTATAACAAACTTCTAATAATCCGAGTGCGGTTTTTTGAGGACGGAAAGTCACACAACTCTTAGAAAGTCGCACGTTTATATCATAATTCAGCTTTTCCTACCAATATGTGAGTTATAACAAGGAGTTACTACATTAAGAAAATATGTTTATCTTTATTAAAATTTCTATAATAATACCAAAACTTGAGAATTCTTTTTTATTTAATACAATCCATGTCCCGACGATATATTGTGAATGGTAACACTACATTATAAGGAAATAAATGTATTTAACTTGAATGTTCTTTGTACGTTCAAACTTCATATTATTATGACTTAGAATTATTGTTATGGCTTTTCAGTTAGAGAATTATTGTTATGGCTTTTCCAATTATCACTTTATTATACAGAGGTAACGATTTTGTAACGATACAGAGGTGACATTTTGTAACGATTTTAATTTTCTTTATGAATTAAATTAAGGAATAAAAATCTGAATGGCATAAATTCGGAATAGGATTTAAATATAATCTGCTTCTTTGCTTTAAAAGGACACTGAAAATAATAAAGAATCGAAGGCTATATTTTTGCCTTTTACGAAAAGAAACCCTCTTATTCGATTATTAAAAGAATATTTTAAAGCAGGGTTTTAATATTTCCACATTTAAAATAAGTGGCATAATGAATAAAAAGGAAATATTAGTAAAAGTTTACTGCAAAAAGGTAAAAACTAGCATATCTAACATAGGTACGTCACCTCTTATTATATTTATATCGCATTTCAGGTTTTAAAAGAAAGTCCCCCCCAAAAAAGAGCAATGCAAAATCTTTAGTATCTCTGTAGGAACTGTATACAAAATTATAAAATATAACTTAAAGCTAAAAAAGTTACGACTGGTGAGGATTAGATATATTTATCTAATCGCAACAGAAAAAGATCTACTTACTACATTAAAAAAGTGGGGTAAAGGATCTAAAATATTGGTTAAAAAAACAAGGTAAGTTTTGCTAAAAGTTTTCTGATTATTACTGGATTCTCTTATATCGGAAAATTTAAAATAAGAAAATAAAAAAAAAAAAAATGTCAATATTAATTCGAATTGCTATTAGAAATATGTATTAACAATTGTTTTTCAGAAAAGTAAGCTCCATCCTTTACCCCCCTCCCCTCCTTCTTATCTCCATCAAGATAAGGCTGCCAGTAATAATAGTAATAATATAATTTTAAACCTGCCAGTAATAAAATTACTATACTATATATAATGTATTAAAGTAATTTTAAATTTGCTGCTCTATTTTTGCAAAAAATCAGAAATGAAATCGAAATTGAGGCTATATAATTTGAATGCTTTCCACCCAAGTCCCTTCACATATCGCCCACGTGCATTTGAACTTTCAAAACAAGCTGCATTCCGTTAATTGGGTCCCATTGTATGACTTCTGGAAGATTGTGGTGGAGGAGTGAAACAAATTCAACCTTTATATTTTAATAATGGCTCTTTTATCTTAGACTGAACATGTTAGAAAATAAAATTCTTATCTTTCTTATAATCGTTTTTTTTTTTTTTTTTCAAAATCGTTACAAAAATGTGTGGATACCCTCTATATCCGTTTCTTTAAAATTATAACAAATAATTTAAACTTATTTTAAAAATTTGATAACATTATTACAATTCAAATGTATCCTATACCGTCGAAAGATTCAGTCATCAAGTTCATTATAAAAATGACAGAACTAAATCGTGGCTCAAGAAATTGAAAAAAATCTCACGAGAGAAAGCATTCTGTGGTTTTGCTGTTATTACAAAATAATTTTTTTTTTTAACCTTAAATTTAACCACACTTAGAATTACCATGAACCATTTGTTGAAAGGTTAGTACTTACCCACACCAAAAGAAATTGATTCAAAAGTTTAAAGTAATTAATTTTTTTCCTCATGAGTCCTTGTTTCAGATTTGACACAATAACTAAAAACTAACCACCGGATGTAAACAAATCTTAGATGTAAATAATATTTTTCATTCAATAGAACTTTTTTTTTTGTTTTTATCGAATATAATTGAAATTTTCATTTTTATGGACCTTCTTCTATCGAAAGGTTAAAAATTCAAAATACAATTCCAACATTAAATTTCAGGCAATATCAAACAACATTTTCCTATTTCTATTATTTAACAAGACAGTTGTATAATAATTCTCAATGTTAAAATAAAAATATCAGAAACCCTCAGTAGAAAGATTTCAAGCATTGAAAAATGCCCTTTTATATTGAAATGAATGCTTACGAAATTCCTTTAACGTTCAAACTAAATTGAATTATTTATGTAATATTTCCCACTTAGCATTAATCCGAATTTTTCTACACGAGTAAAAAGTTATAAATATTCTTAACTTTTTATTTGCTGTATGGATGATAATATCTAATGAAATTCAGAAAGAAATTACCATTTGCAAGGAGACAAATAAAAGTCTCAAATTGAAAAAAATTGAATAAAAGTCTCAAATGATTGAATAAAAGTCTCATTGATTGAATAAAAGTCTCAAATTTCAATGTTTCAAGACATGTTTCTATCAGTGCTTTCCAAACTTATTTGTTCCACCTTCCCCTTTTAAAAATACTTAGGGGCTCCCCTGGAAATCTTCTTTTCTAAGTGAACAAATAAGAAGATATACCAAAAACGTCTGTCCTTATATGTATCTATACTGATGGAAAATGAAAACCCAACACTAAGAAGAAATTAGTTTAAAGGAATTAAATTTAAGCAAAGCATTTGACTGGGTAACATATTTATTTGATTAAAAATTCACATGGTGTCTTTCGTTCCCAAGTTAAAGCAAGTGTCTTTCGTGTAATTAACATTAATAACCATTGTACATTTCACATTTTCGTAATAAGTGTCTTTCGTTCACTCATTAAAGTTATTCTTTAAAATTCACAAGTTAAAGTAAGTACAAGGAGAACCATTTCAAATGTGAAGTGGAGGCACATTAATAACCACCGGATCACCACGAATTTGAATGCAAATGCGCATGCATTGCGTCGTACATGCGCCATATGTCATTTTGTGGGATTGGGTTTCATGCCTGTTGCATTTGATCATTCAAATCAGCAACGATCCATATTGTTTGTGATGATGCTGGATTTCTCATCCAATACTGTTCCATACTTCCCATATCTGGTGATCTCCAGGCTAAGGCAATTTATTGACACTCTATAGAGTACATTGGGGACACCAGCAGTATGGGGATGAGCGTCATCCTGTTGGAAAATGCTCCCTAGAACAGTGGCAGCAACCTGTTCAGTCACCAGTCTGACATACATATTTGCATACAACATCTTAAAATACTGTAAATAAAGATGCAAAATAAGATACACCTTGAAGCTATAATTATGAAATAGTGTATAAAAATCAACCATAGTAACATTCGCATTGGGCACGGAAAATTAAGATAATGAAGGATAATACAAAATAAAAATTATGAATAACATTATAATTGTTCCTTAAGAGAGCGATGAAACTAGCGTACTACTATCAAATATTGGCTGATATTAAAATCTGTATCAATAGGGTCCGTAAATAAAGTTATTTACTGTAATTCATTATTTGCAGGCGATTTTACTATTTTTTTTTAACAAATTTGTGATCGCACCGATGCCAAGTTGCGTGAAGAAGAAATGCAATTAAAAACTTTTGTATTACAATCCATAATTCAGGGTAAACTGCCGGTATCTGCTTTTGAAGCAAAAATAACTGTCTTTGAATTGTCGACGAATAGTTTTTTTTTTCTCAATTTTCTTATCTTCTCTTCCTTTATATTTTCACAGCCCCCTTATTTATATTAAACC
This sequence comes from Caerostris extrusa, assembly GCA_021605095.1. NCBI lineage: Eukaryota > Metazoa > Arthropoda > Arachnida > Araneae > Araneidae > Caerostris > Caerostris extrusa. The sequence continues at coordinate 28,418 of BPLR01006507.1, forward strand.
CCAAAATGCACTCGAGACTATTATCACTCCTCTAATCAGTCGAGGTCGAGGTCGAGGGGTCGAGAACCAGTACTCTATGTTATCGAAGCTTCATACAAATCACAATTACGCAATTACAATTCCCTGTTGCAAATCACAATGAGACTACTAATGTTTTCGTAAAGTATTTTGACAATTTGTAGATAGTACCAGACTTTTATTTTTCTATGTGACATATTGAAGAAATCAAAGGTGGATGACCAGTCCACTTTTGTGGTCCTATTGTCTTCGACATACGTATTCAAAGATAAAATGTTCGATTACAACTCAGCTTTCAATAAAAATGATAGAGCTATGCTTGGCAATTATTCCTAATTGTTACATAAATCTAGACTTGAGAAATATGCCTCACAGTATATTGATTCAGGATTAAAACGACTCAACCTTTAAGATGCTATTTTCTCATGATTTCTTCGAGAGGAGCAACACTGCTCCACAAATATATGTTCCGAAATTGTATTACTGAAAATATCTGTAACAATAGGGAATTGATTTCCTGTAGTTACAGATAAAAAGATCTAATTTCTAGTGACACAATACTAGAATATATATTTTTTTATTTCATAAATCTTTATTTTTTAAAAATAGAAACATATCTTTTATAAATATTAAAATTTACTTTTCAAATGAAAAAAATTAAAACCTAAGCATGCATAATGTTGTGACACACCGAAATGCAATATTATTTTTTGCAACATTTATATAGGTTTTATATACCTCTCCCAAATGGAATTTTCACGGAAGAAAAAAAAATTAGTAATTTAAAAAATTCTTTTCATATAACTGATTTTAACGGTTTGGATTAAAATTAATTTAATCAGCAAATTTTACGAAAAATTTAAAAGAAATTGAAAAGAATATATATAACAAAATCGAGGAGTTTCTTGACACTTAATTTTTTTTACAGTGATGAAATGTATTTCGCTTTAAAAAATAATGAAAAATAATATAATAATTTTTACATTTGATTAAAAAACAAATAATTTCTAGTACAACATAATTCTAAATCTACATAATCCCGATACTTATAAAAAATGTATATAAATTGGTATTAAATATATTAAACTTTCGTAATTGAAACTTATTATAATAATAATATTTATGTTTGATTTCACCCCCTTTTTTTAATTAATTTTTTAATAATTTTCTTGAAATTGAAAATAAAATATTTATAACTTAAACCCTCAACTCACTTATACGCTCTCGCTTTAAATATCAAACTTCTATTAATCACTTTCTCTGATTTATTAATAAAGATTAAATTAGCTTGAAATATTTTTATTATTTTTCTCTAAGAAGTTAAATATATTCACCTTGAAACCTACCAATACTATAACTTTATGTATTTTTTTTCATGATTCAGTGCAGAATCAATAGAAAATTTGAAATCTTACTTTACCTTAAAAACAACCAATACTTTAAAATAACCTTTGTTGTCTCATTTCAGGGCAATAGAAATAGCATTTTGCATTTTTTGAATAACGACAAACTATCAAAATAACATAGAAAGCATACTATTTTAGGAAATAATTTATTGAAAATAATTTTTATTCGACATAAAAAAAAAAATCTCTTATCAAAAGAAGAAACGAATGGAGAAGACTATACAGTCCTTTAAAATAACTTTTATTTTTCATATTTTTTGGGATAAGTTATATTTTTGAATAGCTACAAATTATCAAATAAAAAAGCATAATATTATAAGAAATAATGTCTTGAATACATTTTTTATTTGACATAAAAGAAATTCTCTTTTATCAAAAGAAAAAAAGAATGGAGAAGACTATCGGCAGCCCTTTAGAAAACCTTTTATATTTTAGGGATAAGTACAATGGTATTTAAAATTTTTTGAATGGCTATAAATTATCAAATAAAAGTATAATATTTTAGGGTAAACAGTTTTTATTTGACATAAAAATTTCTCTTATCAAAAGAAGAAAAATAAGAATCCAGCCCTTTAAAATAACCCCTTTTTATATTTTTAGGGATAATACAATGGTATTTAAAATTCTTTGAATTGTAAATTATCAAACAAAAGCATTTTTATTTGGCATAAAAATTCTCTCTTATCAAAAGAAGAAAGGATGGGAAGACTATTCAGCCCTTTAAAATAACCTTTTTTATATTTTAGGGATAAGTGCAATGGTATTTAAAATTTTTTGAATGGCTATAAATTATCAAATAAAAAGCATAATATTTTAGGAAATCTCTTGTAAACAGTTTTTTATTTGGCATAAAAAATTCTCTCTTATCAAAAGAAGAAAAGGATGGGGAAGACTATCTAGACCTTTAAAATAACTTTAATTTTCATATTTTTAGGGACAAGTGCTGTGGCATTTTACATTTTTTTGAACTACAAACTATGAGAAATAAAAAGCATAATATTTTAAGAAACAATCTCTTGAGAACAATTTTTATTTGACATGAAAAGAAAATTCCCTCTGATAAAAAGAAAAAGAATGGGGAAGTAGACAGGTCGAATAGAAAATAACCATTGGAAGTAAAGAAAGTGGTTTGTGGCCAAAAGAGGTTAAGTTAAGATTCGATGGTCGAAGCAAAAAGAACGGATTTAATTGGCTTGAATTACTTAAACTGTTGGGCCATCTTTTGCATTATTCATTAGGCACAGATGGCCAATAGGAGCTTTGGAGATCAAAAGATCTAGACAGTATGGTATTGTAAATATTAAATAGAACATTCGAGATAATTCAATATTTTTCTGACGTTTGAAAATGCAAAAACTAATTTCTTGATAGTGTAAACACGTAATATTGCTGTTAGCATTTACAAAGAAGAAAGAACATTTTTACTGTTGAAAATACGTTTATATCTATAAATCTAATGAATTTTTTTATAAACCTAATCATATTATGAAATGAAGTGAAACGAAATGAAGTTGATTATTACCATTATTCATATTTATTTAAAAGGTAATGAGCGAAAATTGAAAAATGTGTCTTATGTACACATCAAGTGAGTCAATTGGAAAAAAAATTTAAAACAAAGATACAAATATATTAGTCTCATTACAAAGGAAAGCTTGAATTGAATAGTTTTCATCATAAGCTACACAGGATTGATAAAAATTTATAGCTTATAGAATTTGTCTATCTACATTTCAAATAGTTTTCAAATGTTAAAATTTCAAATTTTATACAAAATTTATGTTAAAATTTCATTATAGTGAAAACTAAAAATTTTCTTTGAATTTAAAAACATTAGCGAAAATAAAAAATTAGATAAAAGATAATGGTAAGCGTGTAAATATATCTTCTAATATTTTTTTTAAATTTAAAAGATTTCAAAACAAATAAAAAACATAATTATAATTTTTTGAGAAATGAAAAATTTCAAAAATTAATTTCAAAGTTAAATTTCAAAAGGGTAAATGGAATGAACAAACAATTACGAAATATAGCATTCGATTATTTTATTATGTTTTGTTTACTTAACAGAATCAATTTAATATAAAATAAAAATATTTTATCTAGATGCACTTTTGTATCTACCTAAAACTTTCTTCCCAGACATAATAATTTTTATAAGCATATTCATATGGATTGGTTTTGAATAATTTATTTGTATAAGATCAACTTCGCATAAAACATGAATTTAAATATTAATTTTAAAAATTCAAAGCTTCTTATGTAGATTTGTTGATTTAGATATATTTTCTGATATATTTGATTTCCTAGTTATGCAAGATTTTCTTTTATAAATTGACTTTGCCATATAGCTTAAATACATTAATTTTACATTAAGTTTTTAACTAAAAATTCCAAAGTTCTTTTATAGATTTTTAAGTTCTTTTATAGATTCTATAACTTAGAATTTCTTTTTGTACATTTAATAGACTTGATAATACAAGTGCTCTGATTGAAATAATACTTGTACAACTCAATATAACTTTAAATCTTTGATAAAACTTGACTCGTTTATTATTTTCTAATACCTATAGATTTCGATTTCGTTAATTTTGTTCATTATTTAGATTTCAGTTTGGAAAGTGAAATGAATAAGTATGTCTGTTTCTTTTCTATTTAAACTTTGTTAGCAATAATGAAGTCAATGGAACTATTTCGTATAAATCGATTTTATTAATTTTTAACTACAAAATCCAAAGTTCTTTTATAGATTTGATAATTTAGAATTCTTTAACATTCTTTTATATGTTTAATAGACTTGGTAATGCAGGTGATCTGAATGACATAATACTCAATATAACTTTAAATATTTGATAAAAACTTGACTCGTTTATTATTTTCTAATAGCTATAAATTTCGATTCCGTTAATTTTGTTCATTATTTAAGTTTCAGTTTAGAAAGTGAAACGGATATGTGTGTCTGTTTCTTTTCTATTTAAAAACTTTGTTAGCAGTAATGAAGTCAATGGAAGCTCTTTTTGTATAGATCGATTTTATTAATTTTTAACTACAAAAATCCAAAGTTCTTTTATAGATTTGATAATTTAGAATTCTTTAACATTCTTTTATATGTTTAATAGACTTGGTAATGCAGGTGATCTGAATGACATAATACTCAATATAACTTTAAATATTTGATAAAAACTTGACTCGTTTATTATTTTCTAATAGCTATAAATTTCGATTCCGTTAGCTTTGTTCATTATTTAAGTTTCAGTTTAGAAAGTGAAACGGATATGTGTGTCTGTTTCTTTTCTATTTAAAATACTTCGTTAGCAGTGAAGTCAACGAAGCTCTTTTGTATAGATCGATTTTATTAATTTTTAACTACAAAATCCAAAGTTCTTTTATAGATGTGATAATTTAGAATTCTTTAACATTCTTTTATATGTTTAATAGACTTGGTAATGCAGGTGATCTGAATGATATAATACTCAATATAACTTTAAATATTTGATAAAAACTTGACTCGTTTATTATTTTCTAATAGCTATAAATTTCGATTCCATTAGCTTTGTTCATTATTTAAGTTTCAGTTTAGAAAGTGAAACGGATATGTGTGTCTGTTTCTTTTCTATTTAAAATACTTCGTTAGCAGTGAAGTCAACGAAGCTCTTTTGTATAGATCGATTTTATTAATTTTTAACTACGAAATCTAAAGTTCTTTTATAGATTTGATAATTTAGAATTCTTTGACATTCTTTTGTATAGTTAATAGAATTGATAATACAAGGGCTCTGATGTAGATAATACTTGTACAACTCAATACAACTTTAAATATTTGATAAGAACTTGACTCGTTTATTGTTTTCTGATGGATATAATTTCGATTCCGTTATTTTTGCTCATTATTTAAGTTTCCGTTTAGAAAGTGAAATGAATATGCATATATATGTTTCTTTTCTAATTAAAATACTTTGTTAGCAGTGAAGTCAACGGAACTATTTTTTTATTTTTTGTTTTTTTTTTTTTATTTAATTAACGATTATATTAATTTTGAACTACAAAATCAAAGTTAGTTTATAGATTTGATAGAATAGAATTCTTTGACATTCTTTTGAACATTTAATAGACTTGATAATACAAGTGCTCTACAAGTATACAAGACTCAATATGACTTTAAATCTTTGATAAAAACTTGATTCGTTTATTATTTTCTAATAGCTATAGATTTCGATTCCGTTAGCTTTGTTCATTATTTAGGTTTCAGTTTAGAAAGTGAAATGAATATGTGTGTCTGTTTCTTTTCTATTTAAAATATCTCGTTGGCAGCGAGGTCAGGGGAACTCGTTCACCTACTTCGGAATGGGACTATAGGTAAGTTGCGACAGATCACTGGCAGGGTTGCTAGCTATTTGGTTATTGCGTGACCTTTGGCGGAGTGATATTTGCGGTTGCTGACATCAAAGACGCTTGGAAAAAGAGAGCGAATGCACTAACAGCAAGTCTCACGATGCCTAAGAACTGGTTTGGCAGATGAAGCTGTATACCGTCCGCACCCTAAAACAAATGATGAATTTCATTGCGGTTAAAACAATGCTAATGTCGGCTACTTTTATCTAGACTAGAACGGACCACGCAAAATGCAGTTTCGCAAAGCATTTGATAATCCTCTAATTTGTGGTAATTTTCAGATTTCGCCTTGAAAGACTTAAAAATTAATTAATGAAATTTAAATTTCCATACAATATTTCATTCATCTTTGAAATTCTGTCAGATGTGTAAGTAGAAAGATAAATTCAAAGCGAGAAGAAAGATTAATTTGTATTCATATTTACAAATGTATTCATTTATATTTTTAAAAAGGGGGATCTAAAAAAGATGCTTTAACAACATTGACTTAAGCATGATCACAGAAAAGAGTCCTGAACAGTAATAACAGAAATTTGCATATTAATGATTGTATAAAAAATATTAATTTTTATACAATAGGTGATGATAGTGATGATATAATGTTTTATACAATAGTTAATATGATACAAAATATTAATTTTTGTACCTGTTAAGTTATTAAACAGGTAAAAATAGAAATATTTCATAAATGGTTTTGAGAATTTGTGACACATATCCATTAAATGATGTAATGAAATGAAGTAGCTGAGAAGAGGTTTTTGATTTTTGTACAAAGTTCTACATTCGATAATAATTATTACTTAATTCCCAATTACGATTAATTTTTTTGAGGGGGGGTGGAATTTATTAATTATTCGTCTGGGATTTTGTTACTTTAGCATTTACTTTTCATCTAATTAAAGTGATAATGACTTTATATCTGATGTCTTAATCACTCTTTTATATTGTCTAATTTCTCTTTATGTTGTATATAACTTTCACAGAAAACGAGTATAAAACATTGAGCAAAAATTAAATTCAATAATTAAATAAATTCAAAGCTAGAATAAAAATTAAGTTGCACTACTATTTACAAATGTATTCATTTATATTTTTAAAAAAAAATAGGAACTAAATGAAGATGTTTTAACAACATTTAGTTAAACAAGATCGGAGAACAGAGTCCTGAACGTCATTAATAGAAATTTGTGTATTTATAATTGTATAAAAATTAATATCTTAACAGGTAAAAAATTAAAATTTTTCATAAATGGTTTTGAGAATCTGTGACACCTATCCATTAATTGATGTAACAAAAAGAAGCTGAGAAGAGGTTTCTAATTTTCGTACAAAAATACTACATTCAGATAATAATTACAATTATTTCATCATTAATTATGATCATTTTTTTTTTCTTGGGGAGGATTTATCAAATATTCGTCTAGGTTTTTTGTTACTTTTACTTTTACTTTTCATCTAATTAAAGTGTAACTTTAATTATTTGTAAATAATTAAAGTTATTAATATTAATAACAAATAATTAAGTATATTAATTACAAATAATTAAGTAATAAGTAATTATTTGTAAATAACTTTCTCAGAAAACGCATGTAAAACATTGTGCAAAAATTACATTGAAAACTTACACATGCTTACCACAATCTTCTAAAAACGCATAGAATCGGAGCAATTAATTAAAATAAATGACAAAAGAAATTTGCAAAAATTCAAGAAAATAAAAAAATTTGTTTTAAAGCTTCATTCATCTAATTGTATTGAAAAGTGACTATATTTTTTGTACATTTTCTATCTGATTTATATAAAATCGGATTATCATTTTCTATGGGACTATTATTATTAGACTATGCCAATTTTATGTCTGATGTCTTGATCACTCTTTTATACTGTCGAATGTTTCTTTTTACCGTATATAACTATCTCAGAAAACTCATATAAAACATTTTGCAAAAATTACATTGAAAACTTAGGCATGTTTACCATAATCTTCTAAAAACGCATAGAATCGAAGCAATTTATTAAAATAAATGTCAAAAAGAAATTTGCAAAAATTCAAGAAAATAAGAAAATTTGTTTTAAAGCTTCATACATTTAATTTTATTGAAATTTGACAATTTTTTGTACATTTTCTATCAGAATTATAGAATGGGACTATCATTTTCTATCGGACTATTATTAGTAGACCATGCCAATTGGTGCGACATGAATTTTTATTTCTAATTGAAAGTAAAACACTTCAGATCTGTTTGATAAAGGCAATGCTTCTCATAAATGGAGTTAATTTCACTCACATTCTGTATTAGTTTTCTCTGACAATGTAATCAGTGTTGATACTCTATTAGTTAATTTTATTAATTTTGTATACAGTTTGCGATATACAGACATACAGTTCTTCAGTGCTCATTTGAATTTAAAAAAATCATATAGAATTCCAGAATTTAACATTAAATTGGTTTCCAATTTATAGCAAAGTTCAAGAACTTGTTTAATTAAATTTTTAATGAAGAGAACACATTTTCTTAGCCGTTCTGAGCCACTGTAACCAGTTTTGCTATAAAGATTTGTTATGCATCTTTATGATTATTATACGAAAATTGCATATAATAATCATGAAGATTTATGATTATTATATGTAATTAATTTACTAAGAAAATTTATGACGAAAAATTATGAAACTCAAATCCCTAATGAAGATGTCAATTCAAGTCATAATTATGATGATCATTTTCAAATTAAATAACTTAATTGTTCTGAGGGAATTATACATATATAAACCCTTTGACTTTTGTAGCCGATCGAAACCTACTGAAGGTTAACGATTCGTATCTAACATTCCTAATTTAATGATTTTCAATGTTTAAATGAAGTAATCCGAGTTTTATCGTGCATTTTAAAAGACAAAGAAAAAAAGGGGGGGGCAAAACAGAAGATTTTATCTAATTTCTAATGGTAGATTTTTGTGTTTGCCATTGTATTTTAATGTATTTTTGTTCATTTGATATGTTGTGCTATTAAAATTTATTTTTTATATTCTGAATTCATTTTATTTAACTATTCATTTTTTTTTTTTCACTTTCCCATAACGAATGAAATTAAATATTTACTTATTGGTCCTATTGTCAGTCGTTTTACATGATTGTCACCAATTAAAAATAAATGCATGAAATGTTAGAAATTTTACATGGATATTTAATTTTAGATAAAAATTTATTTAATGGTTTTATTATTCAATAATAATACTGATTTTTAGTAATATTGATTAATATAGAGCAATTCACATGCAAATAAAAAAGTCTTGATTATTAGTTTCATACATTATATTAATACTATACAAAGCAATGTATTAAGTTCGCATTCTAACGAAAAAAAAAAAAAAAAAAAAAGGCTGTTAATTTTTTTTTTTTTTTTTTTATAAATTTACTGTTGGGTATTTTGTCTTTTAATTTCTTACTTTTTAAGGTATTTTATATTTGTATTGTTATATTAATACAATGTTCATTGGGATATTAAAAGGAAAGTTAGTCAAATTGCCGTTTTATTAAACGTTAATATTAGGCTAACTATAATCTCAAGTGATGGAATTTTTGTGTTTAATGCTTTTATTTTGAACATAGTTTCCTGAAACATTTCTCTGCATTTCTTTGCTAATATTTTTCTAAAATAAATTTATCAAAGTTAAAAAAAAATATATAGTTCCACTGAAGCTTCCAAAATTAGCTTTTCAATAAATGCTATATCTAATATTTTTAGAAACAAAGACACTGCAATTTAACAGCAGTTTAATAGAAAAAACCCCTTTAAACATTAATATTAGGATATCTATCGTCTCAAATGATGGAATTTTGTGTTTAATATCTTTATTTTGAACATAGTTTTCTGAAATATTTCTCTATATTTTTTTTTTTTTTTTTATTTTTCTTAAATAAATTTATCAAAGTTAAAAATATATAGTTCCACTGAAGCTGCCCAATATCAGGTTAAATCTGTTGTTATTAAATAAACTTTGTTGATAAAAAGATTTGTTTCCAAAATTAGCTTTTCAATAAATGCTATATCTAATATTTTTAGAAACAAAGACACTGCAATTTAACAGCAGTTTAATAGAAAAAAAAAGCCCTTTTAACATTAATATTAGGATATCTATCGTCTCAAATGATGGAATTTTGTGTTTAATATCTTTATTTTGAACATAAATTCCTGAAATTTTTCTATATATTTCTTTTCTTTTCCCCTTTTTTTTTTTTTTTTTAAATAAATTTATCAAAGTTAAAAATATATAGTGCCACTGAAGCTGCCCAATATCAGATCAAATCTGTTGGTATTAAATAAATTTTCTAACAAAAATGGCAGTTTTATTTCTAAAATAAGCCTTTCAGTCAAAAAAGTTTATATCTGAAATTTTCTTATATTTCTTTTTCTTTTTTTTTTCCCCTTTTTTTTCTTTTTTTGGAAACAAAGAACTGCAATTTAAACAGCAATAAGCCTTTCAGTAAAAAAAAAAAATCTACATGCATGTGATTTAAAAATAATTCTCTTCTAATACAAACTACTTTAGCTTCAGTGTAATTCATTTTTTAACGTGGACGAGCATGTTAGAAAACTAAAAACTTCTTGATTTATCCAAGTATTTTCCAATATACGATTGCATTGCCTGTGAAACTCTTTCTCCCTTTTCTAAGCTTTATTCTCGTAGACATCTTATGTTATTTTCTTTTGTAAAACCTACAGGAAAAGACGGGGTCTTACTATTTAAAATTCATCGATGGTACTTGCGACACTGTCAAAGACTTTCATTTCGAATACGTTACTTCGATAGGCAGAGTATCTTCTATGCAAAAAGAGAAGAGAAAATATTTTAAGCAAAATAATTCATATTGACATCACACAAAAATGGAAAAAAAGTTTTTCAACAGGAGAACTCGACTACGGAGAAGAAGTTGATTAGTCAAGAAACTTTGAGTTTCGAACCCTCAGTGACCTTATCTTTCAAGGTAATAACAACTTTGCCTAATTGGTACAACATCTTCGTGGCAGAGATCAGGGAAAAGGTCATTTTTAAGTGAAATCAGATAACTGTTCAAAATTCTTCTATTTAAATCAGAGAATTGTATTTCGGTGGGATACTAAATGTGACTATATACTTCATATTTCTGTACAATTTTACTGTAAAGAACATGTTTTAGAAGGCTCTTCAATATGCAGAATGTTTATGATTTTTGAAGTAAAACATTAATTAAGTTTAATTAATAAGTTTAAAAAGATAATAAGTTTGTTATAAATTATAAGTTTGAAAAATATGAGAAGTTTGTTATAAATTCTAAGCTTGAAAAATATACTTAATTTTATTTAAAAAAACTGAAGCAAGTAAAAAAATGAAAAACAAAAATAATAATGAAAGTCCGCATTATGTGCACATTTATGGATTTTGGAACAGTTCATTAGATTATACGAAATCTTAAATCATGCTTTCAATTAAATACCTAACGCATTTACAAAGTAAGAAGGGAATTAAAATAGTTTCAAAATTCGACCAACTTGTTCAAGATTTGGGAAGACAAAAACGAAAAAGGATTAACGAAATGGATTCTAACCTTTTTAATTCATTAAACTTTTTCACAATCGCTTCTCTCCGTGATAGTAAAACATTATTAAGATGCAAACTTTACGACTGCAACAATCTGTCCACTGTTGTAGTGAGATGAGTTGCTTGGGAACACTTAAGATTCTTGCATCGTCAATTATATTTTTGCATTATCAGAGAGTCGCAGACAAATCTTTTGGAGAATTAAAATGAAAACAATGACTAAATCAGCTTAAAGGGATAAAAGTTTTTCTTTTATGACTCGTTAGAAATGTTCTCGATTTTATCCAGAATATCATTCGGCTTATCATATAGTTGTTGAAGAAAGTGCTTAAAACAATGTGTATTTGAACAAATGCTTAAGAAGAAAAAAAAAAGATTTTTATGAATGAAAGTAGAGTGCTTGCCATTATATTTACTGGACCCTCATATGTTCATTTCATTTTAACACATTTGGTAGGATGGTCTATTTTGTCGCGGTTTAAACAGCGCTCCTGGTGAATGAAGGTTTGGTTTAGTTTGTCGCTCTACTGTCATTTTTTTGTACATTTTAGGCTAATTAATCCGGGAATTACTGTTTAACGTGGAATCCGGACCACTAACAAACATCCATACTACCACCAGGATTCGGATTTGAAGCTTGTGGTACCAAAGGCCAGAATGCTAGCCAATCGGCCAACAGGCCACTGGTAAATGAAGAGTCATATTATGTGCTTAATCTAATGGTTCTACATTATATTTTCTTTTACGAATTTTTAGAAAACTAAGAAAAATGGTTGATAGGGTTTAGGTATTTGCAACAATTAACTTTATGGCAGTCTTAAAAAATGGATTAAGTTCTTCAACTACACTATTTGTTCGTAAATGGTAACAAGCGGTGCAATAAAAATGAATTCATATAAATCCAAAATAACTCAAATCAAATATCACGATCAGTAATTATTTTGAAACGAGCTAACCCAAATGAACCCAAGATATCTTTAAAGATTTATCCAACAAGATATCTTTAAACAGTTGAACTTTAAGCCATTTGGAAAAGTTGTCAATCCTCGTTAAGAAATATGTAGAGTTAGAAATAAGTAAGTTTTCCAGAAAGAAATTAAGGAAGGATAGAGAAGTATTTCTTCATTCTTCCAGGTATCTTTCAATGAAGTACTACGTTTATAATTAGGTCATAAGAAGCAATCATTAAAAAAAAAAAATCCAGTAATTTTTATTTTTTAGAAATACTGATAAAGTTTATATTTTGTTTTTAAAATAAATTTTAATTTAAAAAAATTATTGTTTTGCAAAAATGTAAATGAAACATTAAATGTTAAATAAAATTACATTTACATCAATAAAATTACATTTATATCAATAAAATTAAATTACTATTAATCCGTAAAAACCCATTTAAGTCCATAAAATTACATCTTTAAAATAACTTTTGCATAAGCTCTTCGTGTCCTTCGAACTTGGTATTTTTATTAAAAAGTCTTATCTAAAATAAGAATCACCATTAATAAAAGATTATTGCGTACAAAAATAGAGACGAAATAAAAAATAGCTCCCAATGCTATTTTCTACAATTCATTTACAAAATTCTATATGACTGAATCTTGTTTTTACATTTGTTGGGTTTAATTTTATGTATCTTTAAAAATATACTCATGTTTGTGAAAATTGCAATATCATGAAGGAATCGTCATAATTGAATGAAATTTAATACACAGTTGAGTGGTAGTGGTACAAATAAATGATTAAATGTTCAAAGCAAACAAACAATAACAAGAGATCGGAATCAGTATTTTGTGTAGCCACCACGCGCCGCAATAAGTGCTGCTACACGACGTGGCATGGAGTCAAACAAATTTTGAAGGTCTGCCTGAAGAAGAGCATTCCATATTGTTTGTATGCGCACCCAAAGTTCATCTGCAAAAAGCAACAGGACGAGGATCACGAGCGAGACGCCGACCAACGAAATCCCACACTTGTTCAATCGGCTACATATCCGGGGAATACGCAGGCCAAGGAAGAAGCTGTACCTGCCGCGTTGCAAAGAAGGATTGAACAGTCCTAGCGATATGAGGGCGGGCATTGTCCTGTTGAAATACAGCGCCTGGCAAGCTTTGAAGAAAGGGAACAGCTTGGGGCTGTAGAACTTCACTGATGTACCGATTGCCCACAATTCTTAGCAATTGAGATCGTCCATGATATGCTATGGCACCCCAGACCATAACTCCGGAGTTCGTCCACTGTGGCGTTCGATAATGCACTCCGGAAGGTGGCGTTCACCGGCATAGCGTCTGACACGAATGCGGCCATCATGGTACCACACATTAAAAAGCGGATTCGTCAGAAAAACACGACATGCTGCCAATCAGCACGCCAGTCTCTATGCTGAGCGGCCCATTGTAGCCGCAGGCGGCGATGGTTTAGCGTGAGAGGGACGCTGTATAAAGGAGTCCTTGCGCGCAGTCCACGCTGCAGCAGACGTCTACGAATTGATGAAGCACACAATGAAACACCTGTAGCTATTGACCACTGTGCTGCCAATTGTCTAGAGGAAGCTGTACGGTCCGTCAGCGCCATGCGGACCAGGTGTCTATCATCGCGAGCTGACGTCACATTTCGGGGTCCACTCCCGGATTTCCGAGTTGTCCGACACTCGTCCGTCCACTGTTTCCAAAGACGCATCACTGTGCTGCTGTTACGCTGCACACGAGCGGCTACTGCACGATAAGACAATCCAGCTTCACGAAGGCCGATGATTCTCCCCGTTCAAACTCTGTAAGTTGTTCAAATCTCGCTCTCTTTCCTCGAAGAGGCATAAGTAACGATTTAGCTAACGTTTACCACTAGCAGATAACCACCGATAACCACCGATAACCATACACGCCTCGCCACGCATCCGCCGTTCAGAGGGCACTGCTTAGTATACGCATGCGCTACGGATTTGAAATTCTAATCATTTGCATATCATGCGCTAATTTGCATTTCCTGAAAATTTCAGCTCACTTGCGTAAGTCCTTCATGGTGTTGCAATTTTCACAAACATGAGTTTATATATGCAAATAAAGTTATATACAGCTAATAAATTGGTGTTCGAATACTTTTAGAAAGCATTCCATATACTTGAATGTTAGTTAATGTAAAATCCTTAAATTAAATATTGAACAGTTTTTTTTTCTCTGCTTTTCTTAAAAATAGACAAAAATTGTAAATAAGTTCACATTTTTCAATACTCGTTTCGTTTTTCAATACTGTTTCAAGTTCTATTTATTATAAATAGGACTTTAATATTAAGAGCTGTAGTATATAGGATGATATCAATATATAGGATAGTAGGACTATAGTAATGTATAGGACTTTAGTATTTAATATTATACATCATTAATTAAAATAGAGAATATCTATCACTTGCATAATCTGATTAATTTAATGGTAATCAATAATTTTCATTTATATTTTTAAAGCTTTAATAAATTAATAAATGCGAGAAGAGATTCATCCAACTGAACAATATTTTACTCATTGAAATCTCAAAGTGCATCATTTTGTTTACCTTTAAAAAGATATTGACTTTCAGGTTACAGGCACTCTCCAATTTCTTATAAAAGAAGATTTGAGAAAAAGAAACCACGAGAATGAGATCAATTTCTCAAACTCTCAATGTGGATTTTGATGGTTTTATCTTCATAGAGCTTTTTTTTCGAATTGTGGTGTTAGAGATTTTATTACTGGCCAATAAGATCTTATTTAGGGATAATAAAAATTAAAATTCACACATTAAAAATGAATATTTAAAAGTAGTTCTGTATATGAGAAGATTGATACACATTATTTAAGATTTTAAACTACACTAAAAATAAAAATAGTTAAATGCGAATAATTATAAAAAGCAGAGTATAATATAGTTTTCTCTCAACTTTTCATTATATTTCTTCTAATAAATATTATTTTATCAAAATAAATATATAAAAATAAGCCATTAGATTGTGCCAAAATTGTTCTTACACCATTAAAACAGAGAATATTATTTTAATATGACAGAATAATAGAAAAAAAAACAGAATGCTCAAAAAGTTTTATTTAAAAAAAAAAAAAAAGTTTTTATTGTATTATCATAACATTGCCTTTTCAGCTTGTTTCTTTGTTATACAAATGAATTTATCTTCTCAGAACAGCAAAGAAAGTCACATAAAAGTTAAATAAAAATAAATTTCATTTTTGACAACATCATAACGGCATTATTGATTGTCTTCTCCAGGCAACTGCAAAGCTGACCAAAACCATCCAAAATGCGAAGCTGATTAAAATCATCCAACATGCAAAGCTGATTAAAATCATCATATGATATTAATTGAACTATTGAAAAGAAAGCTGTGAAGAATTAGCATACAAAAATTGATTGATGATCGGATTATATATGTATCTATTTAATATTGAAAAATAATGTAATCCAATTTATTTTACAGCATGAATTTCAAAGTGAAACTTTAATTATGATCATTCTACAATTTTAAAATATTTTGTTATTGAGGAGAAATTATAAATTGATCTAAGTGACTTAAAAAA
Source organism: Caerostris extrusa (assembly GCA_021605095.1). Classification (NCBI taxonomy): domain Eukaryota; kingdom Metazoa; phylum Arthropoda; class Arachnida; order Araneae; family Araneidae; genus Caerostris; species Caerostris extrusa. Next base: position 44,372 of record BPLR01006507.1, read on the forward strand.
ATGAAACAAATTACTTGTTTTGAATTAATCAATTAATTAGTTTATTAATTTAATCAAATTATTTGTTTTTGAATCAATGTTTTATAAAGGTTAAACTTTCAAAATATTGTGAAAACAAATGATATAATGATTAAACTTTCAAAATATTATGAAAATAATTGATATAATGGTTAAACTTTCAAAAATATTGTGAAAACAATTGATATAATGATTAAACTTTCAAAAATATTATGAAAAATAATTGATATAATGGTTAAACTTTTAAAATATTGTGAAAACAATTGATAAGATATGAACTTAAAGTAACACCTCTCATTTCAATAAAAAATCTTTAAAATGAAATGAAATAATTGTTTTTATTTAATGAAGTAGTTTGTAAATTCATATTGAAAGTTTTTAAAGAAACTTTCCTGAGAATATTATGCAAACATTTATCTTTCAAAATTTTAAGTGTTTCAGAATTGTTGATAATACAAACAAACCAAGTTTAAAGAAAAAATTAATTAAAAAATATTTTTTATTAATTCAAAACAGCATTTAAAAAGGTCTGTAGTTGTTTAAAAAAATCTACAAAAGTTATCTTTATGTAAAACATACATTTTCAAAAATAGTTAGCTTATTCCCTTTTTGAAATAAGAACTCTTAACTATAACACGTTACTAAATTACTAAACAAGCAGTAAATAAATAAGAAATAAAATCGCGGAAACCACTGAACCATAAATAAACTCAACAAATCCTTTTTGCTACCTTATTACGTAGAAAAGAGTTGATGTGATTATATAAACATTTATCTTTCAAAAATTTAATTGCCTCAAAAGTGTTGATATTTTAGAGATAATGTAAATAATCCAAGTTTAAAGAAAATAAATTAAAATGAATTAAAAATATTTTTATTAATTCAAAACAATATTTAAATAGTCAATCTACAAAATTTATCAAAAACTGTTTCAAAAACAATTTGCTTATTCCCTTTTGAAATAAGAACTCTTAACTATAACATGCTATTTAATTACTAAACAAACAGTAAATAAATAAGAAATAAAAATCGTGGGAAACCATTGAACGATAAATAAACTCAACAAATCATTTTGGCTGCCTTATTATGTAGAAAAGAGTTGATGTGATTAGAATGAATAAAAAAAAAAAAGTATTAATAGTGGAAAATGAATTACGAAAGTACATTATGCTAATATTAAGATCAATACTGTCTGCACTTTCTTTTCCTGATTATGTAATTAAAATGATTGTAAATTCCTTTCTAACTAGCATGGTTTCAACAAAACGTATTGGCATAGATAAAAACTGGACAATTTGCTTTCTAATCACTTGGTCTTGACATTATTGCAGCTTTTCATTATTAATCATGAAGGTTACCACGGAAAATCGGCGCGGTTGTAAAAACTTATCTTAAGGTCTCATAGTGCATTTGTTGTAATTACAGGTTACGATTTAGAGGTCAGAGTTGCACATATTTACAGATACTGTAGACTAACTGATGAAAAGCAAAGCGCCATAATTACTCACGTAAATTGCTCCAATCCAAACCAAGTAGGTCAGGTATAACCGTTTCTCTCATGACTTCTCTTCCTCTCCCTAGCTCATTAATCTGAACAATGTCAATGATTTCCATATTTGGTTCTAATTTCAAAGACTATTCATAAAAGTATTAATACGCTCATTAAAATCTCACATATAAACTAATTTAGTATCTCAAACATTTGTTACATACTAAAAGTATATTCATTTCATGTCGAACAGCTATCAAGAAATTTCTTCAAAAATTAATTATGTAGTTTTTGATAACCCTTCAAGCATACAAAAAGGAATAAGCAAATAAATAATAAAAGTTTTGCGTATAGTATCATTTATTGCGGAACTAGTAAGCAGCATAAAAGCAAGAAAATCTGATCATTGTAACATCTGCATTGTTATACTTTTTATTTTATTTATTAAAAATATGAATAAATTAGAAAATATTCAAACGAAGATTAGTACACTACCGATTGTAAAAGTATTCACTTATTAATAAGATAGTGCTATTTCATCCATTGTAAAATAATCACATAAAATCTAATGCATACATCAGAATTCAGAAAAATTCAGAATAATCAAAATAAAAAATTCGAAAACAACAAGTTATTTAAAATGTTATAAGATCATGTAAGAAAATTAAAATACATAAAAACATTAGATATTAAATAATCCTCAAAATATTAGCTATTAAATTTCCTCAAAAATTAATTATGTAGTTTTTGATAACCCTTCATACATACACAAAAAGGAATAAGTAAATAAATAACAAAATTTTTGCTTATAGCATTATTTATTACAGCAACATAAAAAGCAAGAGATTCTGATCATTTAACTTCCTGCATCGTTATGCTTTTTTTTTATTAAAAAATAAAAATAAATTAGAAAATATTTACAATTTTCAAACGAAGATTAGCACACTACCCATTGTAAAGTATTAAATTATTAATAAGTTGGTGCTACATTTCATTATTGTAAAATGGTGTCACATAAAATTTAATGCATACATCAATCCAAAAATTCCAAAACAGAAAGTTATTTAAAATGTTATAAGATCTTGTACGGAAATTAAAGTGCATAAAAATATTAGATATAAAATTATCGAAATTTAAAAAAACATGCAATTAAGACTCCTTAAATACCACATGCTTAACAAATGTTTAATTAATTATCAGGTTTCACTTTTCAGTATTAAAGTTATTTTTACTATAAAATTTTTAAGTATTAATTTATTCAGTATTCAATATTAAAATTATTTTCAATATTAAAATTCAATAAAAAATTGGGGAAAAAAATCCTTATTTACTATTAACTTTTAAGTATTAAAAAGATTTTGACTAAGATTTCATAGTTAATTCCGTAGAACATTAAACCTCTGCTCTAAAGCAACATTATTTTTTAATATTTAAGGACTGATCTATTCCTTTTTATAACTATTTTCTCGTGAAAATTAAAAATTTGAAAAAGCTTTGAATAAACTTTGGTTATGATATGCATCCGAAAATTTGTTTAGAAATGCTTAAGAGGAGACTATGAGTAATCACAAATTTCAGAGAATCGATATCTTTTCTGAAGGCAAAAATCTCACATATCTAAATTTTAAAATAGCCAATGGTGGACACAACAAATTTGTTAAACACGTAGCTCTCAAAATTCTAGAACTACTCAAACAAATGTTGCACTTTTCAACAAAAAAGAACTAGAAGTAGCAACCGAAATTCTGCAAAGGAAAATCTTTAACTCCTGTCTATGTTACTATCGCTCTAAAAAGGGCGCACCTCTTCTACATCTAAAATTACTTGGTAGAACAACAAACTAGCATTAAAGAAAAAAGAATTAAAAGCCATCAGAAAACGATAAAAAAGGAGGGAAGGCAAGGACGGAGTCACAAATCTGATTATTTACTCTAAGAAAAGAGCTTTCTTAAATCCAAGAGAACAACGTGGAAAATTTTCTATACACAAAATTATTCTCCTTATGGAACCCCCTTCACAAAATTCCATTATCAATGTTGTTTAAAAAGAAACAGATGATCCACTTGAAAGAACCGTTAAAGATTAAGTTAATAATATTAACATTTTAACATTCTTAAAAGTTTTACCTCACCAGAAACACAAATAACAAATAAAAATTAAATATTTCAAGAAAACCAATTTAATTATTTTGAACTAACACGGTTAATTCAAACATTACCCAATTGTGATGGTATTGATTATTCAATTTTAAAAATTGCCTGCAACTATTTCCATCGGTACTTTTTAAATTACTTCAATAAGTACCCTCTCTCTCTCTCTCTCTACTCCTTCCCCAAAGTCTTAAGATAAGATTCATTCATTCACAAAAAAGGTAAAAAAATTTCCAGCATTAATTCCTTTTGACCAATGTCTCTACTGTTACATCTCTATATGTTGTCATGTCTAATCTATATGTTACTTTATATATTATTTGTTACTAACGACTCTAATCTATTTCAAAAACTGTTGCTACAAAGGCTGTTTCAGACTTATTCAAACCAACAAACTCTATTTATCTGAATTTGGATTTAGAGAAGGAAAATCAGTTGACCATGCAGTAATCAAATTAAAGGACTTTATAAATAATTATCAGTTTGAAGGCAAATATTCCCTTTTCATCTCAATAGACAACGTTATATATACATTAAAACAAAAATATATTGTCCTTAATATCTGAAAAAAACTAATGTTGCAAAACACTGCTTGATGTTTTTAACAATAGAAAAGTAGGGCCAGTTTTTCACATCCTACAGCTTGCAGTGACACAGCTTTTCGAAGCTTATAGCTGAAGAAATATTAAATTTTCCCTGACCAGCAATTATTCTTTTGTAGGAATTTGCTGCTGACTTTGCTTTCATTATTTCAAGCAAGACAAGTGAGGGACTCGTGGTTACAGATCTGAATAAATTCAAAATATGGTCAGTAAAACATCATTTTGCTGTTTCAGTAGAAAAAACAATTACATTTTATTCGGAAAATTAAAAAGTGCTCCAAAGATTCACTGGAATAATAAACCAATACGAAGACAGAAGACCCTCAAATATTAAGCTTCATAGTAGATGAAAAACTTAATTTGACTACGCATCTTAAAGAACAATCAACCAAAGCAATGGATAAGCTCTATCATCTCTATAGAATTGCCGACAATACGTGAGTAATTAATAAAGAACACAAAAAAAATACTGTATAAAACAGTTATAGAGCGCATAGTGCAGCAATATAGACAGTCAATCCTACAATCAGGCAAACAATAATATTTACCTCAATTCAAAGATCTTTTTTAATTTTTATTTCTGGAACTTATCACATAACACCAACTTCAACTTCAGCTTTGCAAACTGTTACTGAAATATTACCTTTATGCATGGCAATTAAATATGAATTATATATATATATTATATGTATAATATTTTCATATAAAGCCCTTAATATCGAAAAATGTTTACAATACAGGAAACTAATTTTAATCCAAATGACTACGAGGATTGTTACAGTTTCAATGATATAGGGAAACAAAGGACCACTCCATGGCTGTTTTTTCTGCATTACAAAAATTGTTGGAATGATAAGCATACACAACCTACTTTTAGCTCTCAGGCCTGTTCCTCGCAGCAATGAGCTTCCAATCCCAGTGCCATTTGAAAATTTGATTTTACATTCAGATAATTCTGGTAATGAGGATTTACAATTAAGTTCAGAAAAAGGCGACATTGAAAATCCAGTTTGGTCAAACGTCTACAGAACCGCATGGAATCAATCAGACTGAACTCATCTATTTCGTGATCTAAACTTGTCAAAGAATCGGGCAAAAGGCATATTAAAGGGTTGGAATCTCTTTGAGAAGGGGACTACAATTTGATCTTATCGTCGACGGGAACTGGGCCTCTAACGCTTGTTCTCTGCAGAAGAAAATTTCGTGAATTGTACTGACGTTGATTCATTACTGAGTGAGTTAGAAGACATTCAGAAGACTTCATGATCCTGAGGTTATTTGTATATTCCTCTAAACTCAGTTTAAAAGTGTTCCTTCATATTCAAAATGAGAAACCTTTGATTCCTGTTTCTTATGCAGCCCATGTGAAAGAGACGTACTATATGACAACATGAAAATTTTGCTATCGAAGATACAATACCAACAGTATTCTTGGAATATATGTGGAGATTTGAAATTTATAGCACTTTTGTTAGATCCCAAACAAAGATATATTATTTTTTTTATGAGAGTGGGATAGTAGAGATCGCAAAAATCGTTTTGTCAAGAAACAATGTCCTAACGGAAATCTGATACCTGGACAAAAAAAAAAGTAACTTCTCAATCACTTGTAAATCCTGAACACGTATATCTTCCTCTCTTGCACATCAAACTCGGATTAACGAACATTTTTGTTCGATAGATAAAAAATGGTCCAAGTTTCCTGTACTTAAAGAATGAATTCCTTAAGATTAGTGAGACTAAAATAAAAGAAGTTATATTTGTAGGCCCACAAATAAGGGAATTTATGAAGGACCATGACTTTGAGGAAAGTTTGAATGGGGTTGAAAAAGCTGCATGGAAGTCTTTAAAAAATGTCGTAATGGAAATTCTTGGCAATAGAAAAACTAAGAACAAATTTCAGAAATCTTTCAAAATTATGAAGTTCTAGTGTATAACATGCTCCTAAAAATACCTTTAATGGATTCACACTTGGGTTCTTTCCAGACAATCTCGGCGCTGTGAGCGATGAATACGGTGAACGATTCCATCAAGATATTTCAACAATGGTAAAACATTATCAGGAAAAATGGAATCCAAATATGCTAGCAGACTATTACTGGAGATTAAAAAGAGATGTTCCCCAAGCAAAACACAATGGAAAATCGTCAAAAACTACATTTTGATTTAGATTTTTATTTAATTTTCTCAATTAAATAAAACTAACCTAAATAAAAATGCAGTTTTTAATGATTTTAATAAGTATAAGACGATTACTATTAATCACTTTTCAACGAAACTTTTTAATTTCGTATTGCAAAAAAAAAGCTCACCCATTACTTGACTTTGAGATTTAATGCTCGCGTTAGCTGCTTTATCTCAATTTATCCAATTCTTATCCATTACAAAAATGCTATACAAATTTGAAGTCAGAACAAAATATTACATAACAAACAGCCATTCTAATTAATTTAACAGACAAAAATTTAAATTTTATCTGTCAGTGTTATTGGTTTGTCGCTCTACTGTCAGTTTTGCCTACTAGGGTTAAATAAACCAGGACCTAAATTTTAAAGTGGATTCCGAACCGCTAACAAACTTTAATGCCCCCACCACGATTCGAACCTGAGGTACAGGTGGAGGTCATTCCAGGGAGTAGCTCTAACAGTATAGATTCTGGTCAACACAAAAACAGGAATCTGCTTTCTCTTGTTAGGGTTCCATGGTGGGGGGTGCGATCTGGCATCCGAATATTTTTATTCTCATTTCATGACTTCTTTTTCAAAAAAAATTGTGCCCCGGCGGTGGCCTTGACTAACCTACCACATCTAATATTAACCACACAACTACAAGATTCTTCATTTTACCAATACCTGAAAACGTTGTGTCAAAATCCCCTTTGACATCGAAAAAAGGTCTTCATGGCATTATGGAAATTCAAAATCAGTTAAAAAATTGAAATCTGGCGATATTCTCATTGAAACAACTAAAGCCTTACAACTAAATCACTGCTTCTCGCTAAAACCTTCCTAAATCAGCCAATATTAGTTTCACCACACAGAAAAACACTACTCGAGGAGTTATTTCAAATTCCGTATCTGCTGCACTGATTCAGAAATTTTGAAGTGTTTATAAGAACAGGAAATTACGCATGTTCGTAGAATTACCCTTAAACGTAGCAGAGAAATTATCCTTTCTAAACACTTAATTTTGACATTTGTACCTACAACTTTACTATCAAGAGTAAAAGCTTGTTCCTTAAATTGCTGTATCAGACCATAATACTGTGTCCAAAAAGTAAGACAAATTTTCAATTTAAAATTCCCCGGGCTTATGGAATTTAATTTTTTTTTCTTTTTTAGGTTGCTGGCAGTGTCCTTGACATATGTGTGAAATTTGACGACAAACTATTCAATAGTGTTTGAGTTACGCTTGGCTTTGTGAGACGCTAAAACTGTTTCCGGCGATTTTTGAATGTCTGAATTAATTGAGCAAGGGTCTTGCATTAAATTTTGCTTGCAGAAACGTATAGGAAGTTGCAGAAAGCATTCCTATATCGGAAAGAAATATTTACAATTGGTATAAACAGTTCAAAGAAGGCAGAGAACGCGTTGAAGACGAAGACCCCTCTGATTGACCATCAACCTCAACCGACGAAGCTCACGTCCAAAAAAATAAAGATTTGGTGCTTGCAAACCGTCGATTTACAATTAGAGACCTTGCTGATGATGTTGAAATTTCAAAAGGATCGATCAATTCCATTTTGGGCCTCTAATCTCGATTGGTACTGAAAACACTGAATGCGCTAGCTCACACTGCATTGATTCTTTGTGACTTTTTCACCAAAAATGAAACCCATATCGTTGCACAACCAACGTATTTACATCGTGCGACTTCTGGCTATTCCCTAAACTCAAAAAACCACTCCGGGGACACAGTTTTGAGTCGAATGAAGAGATTCAACGTGAATCGCCGCGCACTTTGAAGACCATCCCTGCCAATGACTTTTTAGCATGCATTGAGGATTGGAAAAAAAGTTGGCATAAGTGCATTGTGACCGGAGGAGGATTACTTTGAAGTCGATGAAATAAATTTGGAAGAATAAATAAAGAGTTCTTGAAAAAAAAAAAAAATTGGTCTTACTTTTTGGACACAATAGTATATTTCTAACCATTTGCTTTGTTTTTAATTGCCAAATATTCGGACATTCTCAGACAGCTTGCAGAGATCGAGATTTTAGTTAGTTTCGGTAAATTTTATTGGGGGAGGGGGAAGGAATCAAGAGGATATCTCAATCGCAGATGCAAAACACTAACGATTAAGGATTGTGGTTTGGCAAATTGTAAAGAAATAAATTTTTGTGAATAAATATTTATAAATAAAAAAAATTTAGAAAGTAAAATATAAATAAGTCTTTATAGCAGAATAGTTGAAAGAAACAAAAATATAATAAAAATAATTGTACTACTGCTTTCCTTTCCGAAAAACAAATTGCTGTCAAATTTCTTTTAAATAACAGACATCAGAAAATGTTTCAAATTTTATTTTAACGTTACAAAAAAGGGGAAACCAAAAATAAACCAACCAAACCAAAAAAAGAAACTAAAAATAAATTCGTAAGTAAAGATACAGATTAATAAGCTTAAAAATGCTAAAAGACATAAGCTATTTTGGGTTCATTATTGAACAGTTATAAATCTATTAAATTACCACCATCGTAAGCAATCATTGTCAGCGTGACATTAATTTAACGGAAACAAAATCCACATTTTAAAGCCTTGTTAAACAACTGTTTTAATTTAATAATGAAACTTTAAGAGATGTGAGAATAGACTTTTTCGAGTTTTTGTGCTTAGGATCAGATTAATGTTCCTCTATCGAAAATTATTCCTAAATTAATTACGAATTCTTCAATAACAGCAACAATTTTGTTTAAAATCTGAATTCCATATTTAGTTTATTACTTTTTTTGTATGTCTGATTTTATAAATAGCTATCATTTTCTCTTCTTAAAAGCTTTTTATAAACATTTCTGTCTTTTAGAGTCATTTTATATGCGTTTCATTACATTGTCCATTGAAGATTCTTTCAATCGTTATAAATACTTGTTTTTAAATATTTTTTAGATGTTGAGATTCCGTAGTTAGTTTACTTTTTTAATCAGCCTCTGATTGTTCTTAAGTCTAATTTAAAATGTTAACGTGTCGCATAATTTTTGTTTAGCTTTTTTGAAAAATTCAATTTCTTTACTTATATGAAATGTATTTTTCCAGTTCAGAACTTGTAATTTTTTCGTGGTATTGGGGACATTTTTAATCATTCGATGTAAGAATCCTATGAAATATGACTTTTAACCCTTTGCACTCGAATTTTTTTTTTTTCATTCGTATTACCAGTAACTCGAAGCGATTTTAGTGAAAAGATCATATTCACATGTAAGTTTGATATACGCATTAAAAGAAACACATTATTTATATTGTTATTTGCATTGTCTGCCTAGCGGAGCCCTCGAGTGCAAAGGGTTAATAGATTGGAATTCTCCCAAGTTCTTGGAAAAGATGAATCTCTGGCATTTGTTCCTCGGATTGTTTCGCTTCCATTTTGTTAATGAAAATTTGGGCTTTTATTTTGTTTAATTTGGAATATATGTGCACATTTACAATAAAAAACTCTAAACGAAATATGAAATAGCAGCATCATTGAATTACCTTAATACAGGACTTTTTAAAGAATGTTAATTTAAGTCTTGATTTCTATGAAATAAAATTTACCTTCTAACTGTTAATATATTATTTAATAGCTTTATTTTCGTATCTTTATTCTATAGAAAATTTCTAGATCAACCGAATTAATCGTTTGTAACACACCATGTTCGTGTTACCGTGTGAAACTGATTCGATTTGGTTTGTCGCTCTAAGGTCATATTTTGCACACGAGAACTAATTAGATCGGGACCTACAGGTTAAAGTGGATTCCGAACCACTAACAAATATCCTTGCTACCGCCAAAATTCAAATCTGAAGCCAGTGATAACAAAGGCCAAAGCTCTAGCAGCTTGGCCATCAGGCCGCCGTGAAACTGCCATTTTAATCGAAAACAATTATGCATCTAGTTATATCATAAACAAATATTATTCGATATTGCCTAGTCTGGGTATGCATCAAGTTTTTTTTTTTTTATTTTAGTAAATTAAATTAGAAAAAAAAATTAAAATGAAGAATGTAATATAAGAATTCAGACCAAGTTCTCCGAGAAACATGCTATACAAACGAAAGCTAATAATACCATCATATGAGACAAGCGTTTCTGAAAAGTTTTTTTTTTTTTTTTTTTTTTTTATTACGTCGTTTTTAATATAACAAAATCTATATGGCTATTCCAAAGCATGGAATGAAAAGTGGACTAATAAGAGAAAGGGAAAATAGAGTACATGCTACTGCTTCGTAATTCTTAAACAAAGAAAACAAGAAAAAACAAGCCGTTGAGTAGTATAATAATAAAAAATAAATAAAAATTCAAGACATACAAAACACTATTTTAAATAAAATAAAGGAATATTTAAATGTTTCGACATCAAAACTAATTTATTTACTGTTTATTATATAACATTTATACTGTTTTAATTCCTGTACGAAGATTAATCAAATTTTAATGAATGCACTACTGAATGCATTTAAATGACTGACTTTCCATTCACAAATGCCAAAAGCTTCAATTCTATTACATCCCTAATATACTAACAAAAATATAGTTTTTACGTAATTAAAAAAAAAAAATTGTTTAAAGTTTTACATAATTTCTACTTCCGCCTCAGATTAAAAAAAAAAAAAATGGCTATCTCAGAATTATAGATTCGAAGTTACATGAAATGCAAATATTTAATTTTATAATAATTCGAATTTATTATAGATAAATGTAAGTGAAATAATGTTAATTCATCTAATCGCTTAAAATGCTCAATTTTACATTAAAAAAAATGCAGTTTTTAATTAAAAAAAAAAAAAAAGTCAATGACAACTTTTTATGATCTTCAATTTTTAAAAAAAAATTAGAACAATTAATTTTTAAAAAATTTTTCGTTCTCAATACATAAAAATTAATTTTTGTCAAGATATAATATTGTTATATAATTATAATATTTGAAGTATAGCATCAGTAAAAATATTAAAGAAAATAACATTAATTAAGTTTAAAAAATTAGATATGCATAGAATATATGTGTAGACTGGCAACTGGCGTACCGATTACGGAGTACCATCTGGGAAATACCCCTTAAACCTCCTCATCTTAATTAATAAATATGCTTTAAATTTTAATTGGCTACTTAATTAAGGCATGTAGAAAGTTCCATGACTAACAAATTAGCAATGGAAAATGTTCCCCCAGTAACAGCTATTCTTATTTTTAAAAAAGTGCTTTTATCTACAATATAATGCAGAGAGAAGCACAACCATGTTGAAAAATTTTACTACTTTATTTGGCGCATATGTTATTTTATTCGAAGTTTAGCTGTATAGTTTTTATTTATTTGACATAAATTTTTACAAATTTAATATTTTGTTACTCATAAAAACACTTTTTATATATCAATAAATTTAGAATTAAATGAAAATTTTACAGGCTTACAGAGCTCAAAATAGGGGGTTGGGGGGTGTATTGTATGTAGAGAAGACAAAAAACTTAATTGCTGTTTAAGCAGCCATTTTGGTAACAATTCTAGAAATTTCTGCAGGATTAGAAAAAATAATGCTATCAAATTTTCATTTATTATGACTGATCACCAGAGAAACTACCTTTAAAAGAACATATTAAATCTAAATGTATAAGACTTCCGTTTTTAGGTACCCAAGTGAGACATAAATTGATTTTTTGTAATAATTTTGCATTCTCACAAAAGCCGATTTTTTTTTTGAGAGTGTATAAATAAATAAATAAATAAAAAAATTTAAAAAAAAAGGTTTTGCTCCAATTTGAAAACATAACTATGTAAAAAAAAAAAAAAAAAAAAAAAAAAAAAAAATTATATAGAAATACATACAAATTAAAATACTATTAAAATGTGTTACATTTATTTTGTAAGATTTATTATTTCAGCAATTGATTTTCAAATTGTAAACTATTTTCTTCATAAGTGGATAATTAACTCTATAATGTTTTTGTATAAGACTACTTAAAATACATTTTATTATAATTAGTTAAATGTTGTAAGCTAGTCATTAGGTCATTGCTTTCTTATAAGCTCTCTTAAGCCTTCTATATTATATGAAATATAGTCATATAAAGCAAAATAATTTCAGTTTTTACACCTACTTAGTTTCTAACATTTTATTAATGAAATAGTGACAACAAAGTGTGTAACGTGTGAATTTAATACAATAGTTACAAGTCTCAGCATATTTGAACTGTGACAAACTATGTTAATGGCCCTTTTTCATATGAATGAAATCTAAATTTATCTGTATATGTTGTATAAACAAAATGGAATTCTTCATTATAAACTTACCATTTTTATTTAATTAAATGTTATTACAAAAGTATTTCTGCTTATAAAAAAAATTATATATTTCATTTCAAGTAATACATGTCTGAAAACATACTTCCATACATGTTGTCTAAAGTTCTGTATTTTCTAATTAAACAGCTCATTTAATAACAATTTGCATAAATTAAATTCGATTCCATTTTATTGATTATTGCTGTCATTTTCGTCTTTGCAGAACTGTATTCAGTATATTATAGTGTATGACAAAAGTTGTAAATTAACATTCAATATTCATGTACTGAAATGTTAACCTCCTTTCCCTTCTGAAAAACTGACTTTTATTTATTTTTATTTGATATCCTAAAAATAAATAAAAAATCTACAATTGCAACTATGCACATAGTTTATGAAAACTCTCTTTTTCTTTTGTTTTTTCTGATCTTCTATTTTTCAGATAATTCACAAAATAAAAATATACTCAAACAATCAAAAGAACTTTTCTTTTGAATATAAATTTCAGATTTTTTTTTCTAAATTTAAACACTTTGCTCACTCACAGATTAGTTTTAAAAATTAAGTGATATATAAGTTACTTATAAAGCCAACATTAAGTTTCACAAACTATTAGTCAAGCTTTAATGAGAATAATATTATGAAGTTGTACAAATTTACTTTTTTTCTTGAAATAAATTGTTAATGCATAAATCATATCTCATTAATTATTTCATTTATACCATCAGAAAAATGTAACCTGAGATGATTAATTTTAAAAATATCTCGTACATTATAGCACAGCAAATTTTTTTTTTTTTTTTTTTAAATTCAAACTTTTCAAATAAATGTATACTAATGGCACTTTTACTCAAAAAGTTTTCCAACTTTTTATTTTTACAAAATAAATACATACTTTTACATATTTAACACTTCATTGTTAAGCATTAAGTAATGTATAAGTATTGAGAAAATTCATTCATGACAGATAATTAAAAGTTATCATGACTTTATTAACATTTTCTCTCACATTTTAAAAAATAGCATTAAAGAAAACAGCTCCCATTTGCATTTGATTTTTTTTGTTTTTGGACTACAAGCAAAAACATATCACTAATATATCACGGTTACAAAATTAACCTACTAAATAATGCTTTAAAAATATAGTCTGCAGTTAAATATATTTTATAAATATTTATTTCACAAGTCTATCAATAAATTTAAAACCATTTTAAATATGTTAACAATATTTCATTAGAAACAACAACACAGATTTAAAACAGATAACAATTGTGAGTTCAATCCATTAAAAAAATACACAGTGACAATTATAAGTAGGGTGATAGTACAAGGCGTTATGAGTTTTTAAATAACTTTGATAGAAATATTTAACAAAATAACTAGTAACAAGATTAATGGCAGTACTTGATTTTACATAATATTGCTAATAGTAAACAAAGCTAAATAGCACTGCAAAGTTCTTAAAGAGAAAATATAGATTACAAAAAGTTTTGCATTTATTTTAAACAACATTAGATAAATACTTTAAGAATCTAATAAAAAATATTTATGTAAATCTTAGTTATTATTTTACATTATTGCATACTTATTTGCGCTTTTGAGCAGTTAAGTTTTCGTTTCTGTAATGCTATTCAGTTAATATTGGTACTAGTAAAATTATTCAAAATTAGTTTTAGTTTATCCACAACATTACATCAAATAAAAAAATGGCATATCATAGGCCATTTTAGAAATATAATTCTTTACTTTGAGTTGACCTTATCTATTACAATTATATACATTATTACTACATACTTAAATTTTTCACATTTCTTTTTCTCTTTAATGAAACAATGTCATCAAAAAATTATTATTATTTAAATAAATGCACTCCATACACCATTTTCACTCATGAAATCTCAAATATATCACATTTTTCATTTTGAAAAATATTAACACACTTTTAACAATCTTTTAATAATAAACGTGTAACACATGAACAAAATTCATAGTTGGTATTTATTTTAAAATCATAAATATGCATTAAAAATAATGAAAATATATTCCTATACATTCATCGAAGAAATATAACAAGCTGCTTAATTTTACAAAAAAAACTTTTATCTAGATTATAACAAAAAAGATTTAAAATATAAGAAACATAATTAATATTCATTTTATACGAAGTATTAAATGCATTTTGCATTGATTTCAAAATATTTTCTAGCTACAATAGTACATTTTTAAAAAATGTATCAATAAGTTCATTGCTTTTAACAAATATAAAATATGTGGAAATAATAGTAAATTAATCTGAGCTCAATAGTTAATTTCACAATTGGAAATTAAGAAACACCATAAAAATATTGCATACATGATATTATTGCATTTTTGAAACAATTTGATTTATTATTCAGTGTTTCTGACATTCCATTCTTATGGGAGAAGTATTTTTCAAATAGTATGTCAATTTTTCAAACACAATTGTTTAAAAATTTTTCCTCTAGTAGAAATAAAGCATAATTCCATTCTTAAAGGTTTTATTTTTAAAATTCCAAGTAATTAAGTCCATACATTGTCTGATTTGATCAATGGAAGGCTATTACATTACTTTTTTTTACAACATTTTTAATGTCAGAACTAATGTAATATTTAGTTTTGCACTGATAAAGACTTTATGTAAGTAACTGAAAAAATGTGTCATATTATATTATATATATCATTTACACTGAGTTTAATAATTCATCAAGAATTTAATAGAGAGCTTTTGCATACTATTACCAAGATGTCAATGTTAAATCTTATTCTTTATGATAGTGTACGAGTTTTTTTTTAAATGGATGTCAAACTAGCTCATTTATCAGAGCAACTGCAACAATAAAAAAACAGATAGATGTTGATGGAAAATATAGCTTAAAATAAGAAACAAGTACTTTGATTGTAGAAAATATGTTAGCGAAGTAATAGTGGAAAATTCATTTAGGTTTTCCATTTTACAAATTTTGCAGTTTCAAACTAGCTAGCAGATGCTTGCATATTTTCCTTTTTTCACTTCTAAGATATTCATTTTGATTTAATTTTTTTAAAGTAAAAGTTTTAAATAATATTTATAAATTTTTTTAAAAGAAATAGAATGAAAAATTTCAAAATGCAAATAATATTTCCCAATTGAAATTAATTTACATATTTACATCTAAAGAATTTTCAACTGAACTATTCTGTCCCAGACATTACAGAAACAAATCATTGCATTTTACATTGCTAACTTTCAGATAATAGTATTTTATTCTAAGTTAATTGACAACTAAAATTATTCAATCATTACTTATTGAAATTCTGCATATTTTCTTTAATTGTAAAATTTTCTCTTAGACAAGATTTTATGCTAATCCAAAATTAACATTTTAAGGATTACACAAGTTTTATCTAATTTTAATTAGATCAAATTATGCACATAAAAGGCTGCTTTTAGATTTTGTAGAAAATTTATTTAGATCATAAAACTGAATTTTCATTTATAAAAATCCTTTTATGCATAAAATTTGTATATCAAATACTTTTACAGTATATATATATACATACATATATATATACATACATATATATATATACATACATATACATATACATATATATATATATACATACATATACATATACATATATATATATATACATACATATATATACATATGCATTATATATATATATACATATATTATTATTTAAATTAAATATATACATATATATATATATATATATATATATATATATATTGCATTGTTTTATTTAAATTAAATATAATTCAGAATTTTTTAACTATAAAACAATACTGTGGGGGGTTTAAAAGATGTTGCTTGATCATTTGAAAAAAATAAAATTTTATTTTAACATTAAAAGGCTTTTCTCATGGTAGAATTTCAAACAGAACCATCATCAAATTTATTTAAAAACACCACTAGTCATCAGCAGAACATCCATCTTGAATACCTAATAAATAATTATTTTCAATGCATATAAACAAACAAATGGTTTTTAAAACATCAATTGCATGTTATATATGCAATTATATGTTACCACATTGACATAAAATGCAATACTAAATTAGTTATTCTATGCAAAAACTCCCTATATTTCTTTATTAATTATCTTACTGTTTTCTTAGTATTTTTAAAAAAGATATTTCATAATATTAATAAAAAAAGATTACAGTGGTTAAAGACATAAAATAAGTTTGATTTAAAAAAAGCTTTGCCTAGATTTTAAATAACATAGCTTCTATCATTAATAACAAAAATTTATAATGAGTAAAATTAATTGAGTTCACAGTACTCCTTAAAAAAACCAACAACAATATTCATACAAGTTGTGAATTAAAAATACCACAGGATTATAACAAATATGAGAATTATTAAGAGTTATAAATAATTCTAACTAAATGGTCAAATTGAGTATCAGCAATAAAAATATTGAATTATAAAGACAATTTATAAGGCAAATATCTGAACTTATTCAGACTCTCATGCTAATTAAAGAGGAAAAAATGCAACATCACAATATTTTCTGAGGTTTGAACTCAAGATAATGAGCATTTCATTAGAACAAATAACAGCACTGATTATTAGTTACTTTTAACAGAAGAGAAGCAGGGTGTCTACAAAAATTCAAGTCAATTACATTGGCCACACTTTCTAAAATACAAATAAATATATATATAATAGTTAATTTATTTAGAAGAAAATTGAAAAGTGCTTTTTTAGTACTTGACTTTAAAATTCTATCAGGCCTTTTCTTTTTCACTATTCTTTTAATAATAAAAATCTACCAATACTATTTTTCAAAAAAATTTCTTAAAAGAAATGAAGCTCTCTTTTGAAAATCAAAAGGCATAATATTAAAAAAAAAATCAATATATAACAAAAGACATGATCTTTTTTCACCTACAGCTTTGACAAATCACAAATTTAGAAATTTCTCAGACTACATGACTAGATTATCAGAAGCCCATAAATAATTACGATTAATTTTTTGGAAGCACATGAAAAAGATTTAAACTAGTGAATTTAATTCTTGCATAGTTATTAGAGATTTTGATGGGTATAAAATTTTTTTTTTTACATTTAAAATGAAAAATATTATGCAATTTAATAAAAGTGGAGGGAAAAAAAGGAGAGAAAAAAATTAAAAAGTTAAAATTAGGAAGTAGACTTAGCTCATATATCTAATCATAAACTTCTTAAACAAAAACATCCCAAGTTCTTTTTTTTTTTTTTTTTTTTTTTTTACACTTTAACTTTCTCTGATTTAGTACTGGTAGACACCCTAAGCATGTAAAATTTTGTTGGCTTAATAAACTTTTCAATACATTTTCATGTAATTAATTATTATTAGTTATTTATTTAATTTTCTGTACTTAATAACTCTCCTTTAAGTGTCTTTATAATTTTTTAAAGCAAGCCCATTGAAGAGTAATTACCCATCATAAGTAATATGTGATAAATGTTATATATACATCTATCAAATATTACTGATGCTAATTCATGTCACAAAAGGACTTTAGGGTAATATGACATGAAAAGGCAGAACTCCTAACCCTTATTTTTAATTTTCCATGCATCTCAGAAAGATTGAGGAAGGTCTTAGGGTAGTTGAATTTGAAACATCACTAGGAGACAGGCACTGTCATGCAAGATAACTATATGTGTCTTTGTCCGTCCTTTTCCAAATATTCCTTTTCTATTAAAATATCTATACATTTCTAAAAAAAAAAAAGAAAACAAAAACATTATTAAAAAAATTAAACCATATATTTCATATTATATAAACATATAAATTTATATTAAATTTTAAAAACTTTCAACTAAAACTAAATAAATCCAAGAAACATTTTAAAATTCCTTCTTCAATATTAGCTTTAAATTTCTTATATTATATATGGATCATGATCATATGATTATCTTCATCACATAATTTATAATTTGTCCATTTTTTTTTTTTTTTAATTTCCATGATTGATAATGAATGCAATATCAATCAAGTTATAGACAATAACTGACTAGACCCTGCTTCTTTCATGCTGCCAAATAAACTAAAGAGAAATATCCACTGAAAAATCATTCCGTTACCATTATAAATAATGTTAACAGCATATTCAAAATCTTTCACAGTTTTTCAACTTAGTGACAACCCTAATTTCAACAAAACATGAAATTCAAAATGACAAATATTGAGCATTCATCTTGAATAATGCAAACAAACAATAATAGAAGCACAGATGCTTTTCTTGAACATTATTTACACTATTAACAAGATCATTATACTGAAACATGTCTTGTAATATAACACATATCTGAACCCATCTCAGCAATAAATTTTAGCTAAAAATCTATTTTTAGATACTAGAATCTGACAGAAACTAGATAGAATAGTAATATGGTAAGAATAATAGAAAATTAAGAATGAAATACAATATCTTTGTGTCTACTTTAGAAAGAGTAAACTAAATTTCTTCTAACTGTTAATTGAAATACATGCTGAAAATATTTTCCTTTTTTATCTGCTTTTATTTATATAAATAATACTTATAATACATAAAATATAAATTTCCAGAATCGTAATGAAACATATGATTAAATGGATTCTTTATAACACATGAAGAAATAAATGTAAATCAAGGCCCACAAATAAAATAAATCTTTTATATAGTTTTTTTTTAATGAGGTCTAACTTACTTTAACAACAGGCACTCTAGGTTTAAATCTTGGAGATAACTGATTAAGAACTTCAGCAAGTAATTGCTGATGCTTTAATATTTTTCTTGTCTTCATTATCCTAACTATAGCTGCCTAAAAAGAATAAATGAAAGATAATCTTTAAAAATATAAAAAATATTATTAATCTTGTACATAAATATTAAATTTCATGAGAATTAAGAACACTAATGGAATTTTTAAAATAATTTTGTTAGTCTGCTCAATTCACTAAATTTAGCAGAAAATGTTTATTTATTTCATATTTTTCAAAAATCTGACATATCTTTATTTTACTTATTTTGAAACAATTAAATTTTAGATATAAATTACACACACATTTTTAAAGAATACATAAAGTTAAGTTTTCCACATTGATTTAATAACATAAAGATAAAAAAATTACTGATGAAATTTCATTATAAGTTAAATTCTAACTATTTTTACTGGTATTTTTTAACAAAACTTATTGAAGTAAACAATATTAATATTGTTGTTTACTGAAAACGAGGTAATGGCATGTCATATCTTATTTTATATAATTGAAGTTTAAAATTTAAAACAAAGCTATATTATTTTCATACAAAAATATCCTGTTTTGTTTCAAATAGTTATAAGAATTCTAACAAATATACACTGCAGCAAGCTTTTTGACAACATAAAAAGGAATTTTCCCAAAAATATATACTAATTAATCAGTA
Source organism: Caerostris extrusa (assembly GCA_021605095.1). NCBI lineage: Eukaryota > Metazoa > Arthropoda > Arachnida > Araneae > Araneidae > Caerostris > Caerostris extrusa. The sequence continues at coordinate 64,533 of BPLR01006507.1, forward strand.
TGCTTTTTTAGAAATGTATTTGTATCTAATCTTACAGCAAAAGAATCAGATTGCAAAAAAAAAAAAGGGGGTGGGGGTGGAAAAAAGGGTTTTTTTCTGGAAGTAGATTTAATTACATCAATAATGTTTTAAATATTTGGTTTTACTGGATATAAGTTAAATAAAGTAGTCATTTTTACTAATTTTTTTAAATAAATTTTTTTTTTTTTTGAAAATTTAATAATATATGAATCATCTCTAAAACACTATAAAAAAAAATTATATTCCATCCAATCAAAAATTATACTGCACTTATTGTAGTACATAAAACTTAAAAACATAAATCTAATGAATTTTGAATTAAATATTAATAGCATTTGCAACACAACTTACTTGAATTAGAAGTTTCCTATCTTCTTCGATATGCTTATGGGTAGCCTCTTGTTCTATCTTCATTTCAGCCTTCATAGGTACATTAATATTAACACGTAATTTTTTATTTTTATATCCAAAAAATATATAGACTATAGAAGAAAGCAGCAGGTCATTTTCATCATCTTCACAAGCTAAAAGTTTTGATTTTAATAAAATCTGTATAACCTGTATCAAAACATCCTAAAAAAAGAGTAAAAAAAAGTTATATTTATAAGTAGGACATTCCATTTTGATAAAAACTAGATAAAATTTTTTTTATCAAAGCTTAATTCTAAAGCAAAAGTAAAACATATTTTTGTAAACTTAATAACAAATAGAGAAAAATCAAACACTAAAACTTCACATGACATATTCAAAAATAATGATAAAATTAGAAAACTGCAGGACTTCTTTACACAAAATACACATCTAAATTTCTAATTAGTGATGGCATCAATAAATGCAATGAAATTCTTTTTATATATAAAATCAATGAAATGTAATATTCTTAACAAAAATGGCCTAGGCTAAATGGCTTTTTTGAGATCCTACACCAAATAATAACAAATACATTTTACAAAAATCACTAAATTGTTCTTTTTTTTTAAACATATATACATATATATGTACATATATACATATACATACATACATATATACATATACATACATACATATATACACTGAAATGACAAAAGTCATGGGATAGCAATATGCAAATTTTCAGATGGCAGTAGCATCGCGTAGAACAGGTATAAATGCGCAGTGCTTTCGCAGAGCTTTCATTTCTGTTCAAGTTATTCATGTGAAGAGGTTTTGACGTGATGATGACCGCACGACGGGAATTAACAGACTTGAACGCGGAATGTTAGTTGAAGCTAGACGCATGGGTCATGCCATTTCGAAATCGTTAGGGAATTCAACATTCCCAGATCCACTGTGTCAAGAGTGTGCCGAGAGTATGAAATTTCAGGCATAACATCCCACCATGGACAGCGCAGTGGTCGACCGCCTGCACTTAACGACCGAGACCGACGACGTCTGCAAAGAGTCGTAAATTCTAACAGACAAGCAACACTGCGTCAAATAACCGCAGAAATCAATGTGGGACTTACAAGGGACTTGTCTGTTAGAACTGTGCGGAAAAATTTGGCTTTCTTGGGATATTCCAGCAGAAGACCGACTCGAGTGCCTTTACTGACAGAACGACATCGCTTGCAGCGACTCGTGGGCACGTGAGCATATCGGTTGGTCCCTAGATGAATGGAAAACCGTGGCCTGGTCCGATGAGTCACGATTTCAGTTGGTAAGAGCTGATGGTAGGGTTATGATGTATGAATGATATGATGTAAAAAAATACGAGGAGGGTCATTAATTTTATCAAAATTTCAGGATATCAGACATTCAATTAAAAATGAATGTGGATGAATTCTAGACACAATTTACATTTTACTTATGAATCTATAAAAGGAAATCAAATTACCATTTTTATTTGAGTGCTTTCTTGAAGTTGTTGCATAGTAAAATAATCACCAGTATTATATTGAAGCAGAACAGCCATTTGAAATGTAGAAGCCTAGAAAAAAAGTAATATATATATAAGAATTTTCTGGTTTAAGTTTACAGCTGTTATAAACATTCGAAATTAACTAGTATTTAAAGACAATTTTTTTTTTTTTAAATCGTTAGTGAGGAATAAAAGAAGCAGGAATAGTATATTTTAAATTTTTTTTTTGTCGATTTTTGATTATTTCAATACACGTTGCACAAATATAATTTATATTTAAAGAAGTATATCAAACAGTTTAAATCACGTGAAACCTCAAAAGAAGCATCGAAAATTTTTTTTAATGAAAATACCAATGAAATAATTGAATAAAAGCAAACTTTCTATTGGGTTGGCAAGAAAGTAACTTCAGTTTTCACCTTTTATGTATATGGTAAAAGCCGAACGTACTTTCTTGTCAACCCAATAGTTATCCTGTGATTTTAAGACCAAGGACACTTTGCCATTAAAGATCAATTAAATATTTTTTATTTGTATAAATATAAGATTCTTGATTAAAGAACATAATAATATAAACTCATGTTTGTGAAAATTGCAACACCATGAAGAACTTACTCAAGTGAGCTGAAATTTTCAGGAAATGCAAATTAGCGCATGATATGCAAATGATTAGAATTTCAAATCCGTAGCGCATGCGTATGCTGAGCAACGCCCTCTGAACGGCGGATGGATCCGAATAAATAGACGGCTGTAGCGAGGCGTGTATGGTTATCTGCTAGTGGTAAACGTTAGCTCAATCGTTACTTATGCCTCTTCGACGAAAGAGAGCGAGTTTTGAACAACTTACAGAGTTTGAACGGGGGAGAATCATCGGCCTTCGTGAAGCTGGATTGTCTTATCGTGCAGTAGCCGCTCGTGTGCAGCGTAACAGCAGTACAGTGATGCGTCTTTGGAAACAGTGGACGGACGAGTGTCGAACAACTCGGAAATCCGGGAGTGGACCCCGAAATGGGGCGTCAACTCGCGATGATAGACACCTGGTCCGCATGGCGCTGACGGACCGTACAGCTTCCTCTAGACAATTGGCAGCACAGTGGTCAATACTTACAGGTGTTTTATTGTGTGCTTCATCAATTCGTAGACGTCTGCTGCAGCGTGGACTGCGCGCAAGGACTCCTTTATACAGGATCCCTCTCACGCTAAACCATCGCCGCCTGCAGCTACAATGGGCCGCTCAGCATAGAGACTGGCGTGCTGATTGGCAGCATGTCGTGTTTACTGACGAATCCCGCTTTAATGTGGTATCATGATGGCCGCATTCGTGTCATCCGCTATGCCGGTGAACGCCAACTTAAGGAGTGCATTATCGAACGCTACAGTGGACGAACACCCGGAGTTATGGTCTGGAGTGCCATAGCATATCATGGACGATCTCAATTGCAAAGAATTGTGGGCAACCTGAACAGCAACCGGTACATCAGTGAAGTTCTACAGCCCCAAGCTGTTCCCTTCCTTCAAAGCTTGCCAGGCGCTGTATTTCAACAGGACAATGCCCGCCCTCATATCGCTAGGGCTGTTCAATCCTTCTTTGCAACGCGGCAGGTACAGCTTCTTCCTTGGCCTGCATATTCCCCGGATATGTCGCCGATTGAACATGTGTGGGATTTCGTTGGTCGGCGTCTCGCTCGTGATCCTCGTCCTGTTGCTTCTGCAGATGAACTTTGGGTGCGCATACAAACAATATGGAATGCTCTTCCTCAGGCAGACATTCAAAATTTGTTTGACTCCATGCCACGTCGTGTAGCAGCACTTATTGCGGCGCGTGGTGGCTATACAAAAATACTGATTCCGATCTCTTGTTATTGTTTGTTTGCTTGCTTTGAACATTTAATCATTTATTTGTACCACTACCACTCAACTGTGTATTAAATTTCATTCAATTATGACAATTCCTTCATGGTGTTGCAATTTTCACAAACATGAGTTTATGTATTTTTACTTAATTTCTTGAAAGAACATTAATTATAATATCTGCTAAAATTTATATTTATTCTTGTCTTTCAACTGGTTAAAAACCATCAACAGGACTTGACTTTCTGCCCTGCTTTATACATTATAAAGCAAAGTATAATTAATAAATGATAATAAATAGCCCACTTTTATTTCAAATTCAATTTTTGTTGACCAAACAATGGTAAACCCTCCAAACGCACTGCTATTTACAAAAAAATTCACAAAATGTGGTTAGAAGCTATGCATTTTATACAATTGAATTAAACATCTTTGAAGTCTATAATCTCTATCTTATACTTGTTAGAATTAATTCATTAATTTTAGAATTGATAAGTACAAAAATTTACAATATACTAAATAGGGCTATGATTTAAAATTAAAATTTTTACAAACATTACAATACAATATTTTATTTCATTTGCAAATCCCATTAAAAAAATATTTTAGTCTAAATGTTTAGTTAATAAGTAAAAATACATCTACAACAATAGAAACTTACTTGTGCACACTTTTTAGTTTTAATAATGAAAATTGAATTTCACACATAATAGTAATTTTATTTTGAAATTATCTTACCTGAAGTGAATATCTATTTTTGAAACAATTTGTAACAAGTTCTCCTTTAGACATATTATACAACCAATGTAATTTCCTTCCACTATGCTGACTACTATAGAATGCTGTAAATCTCTGAACACTCCTTTCTAGCTAAGATTAAAAAAAAAAAAGGGGAGAAATAAAAAAATGAGATAGGATTTACCTTTCAAACAGAAATAATTGATTAAAATTGGTAGCATCTATTATGAATGAGTGAATAAATTACATAGAACCAAGTTATTCATTAAATATGAAGCAATTTTAATATTATAATTGAACATTATATTCAAACAGTGGCAGCTCATAACCAAAATTAGTAGGGATTGCAACTTCAGAAAAGATTTAGCCATTGTTTTAATATTGTGTAAAATGAAACATATAAAAAACAAAATTTTCACAAAAACATGATAAAAATTTTAAACAAAGAAATTTTTAATAATAATAGCACACATCACAGTTCAAGTGGAGTTATTTAGTTAAAAATGAAACCATTCTTTTTGTGGTATTTAGCATGAAAAGATTAATTTTCTCCTTTTATAGTACTACAATTGCATTTAGCCTTTCAATTTTTTTTTTTTTTTTCAGTATTGAAAAGTAACATTCTTACTGTGAGAAATTACAAGAGGAGTTTTATCAATTTAGTAATTTAAATATCAGCTCCATCTAAATAAATTTTAGAAACTCCATTAACTTGCAATATTGTTGCAAACTAGATCTATAATACTTTTATAAATCTGAATGAACTTTTCTCTATCAATCAAGGGATATGCTTCAATGATCAGTACTGTTTCTTGTAGACATTACATTCTTTAAGCTAATGAAGCTTTACTCATTGAACAATTTAGCAACTACTCAATGCTTAATGGAAGAATGTCTGCTCATTTTATAAAAGCAATCAAACAGTTCCCTTAGCTTCAGCCATGAATATCTTTGAAGGATCCTCACAGTGCTCCAACTTACTTATTTTTCTAATCTGTTATAGTTAGTTTCATTGACTTTAAACTGAATTTCTTGAGATTCTATTTGCTTGTAAATTATTTCAAAAATGAGATAGAATCTGATGAAAAAGATGTAACCAAAATATGAAAATACCATCACTCAGGTTTTTAAAATTTGTATTGCATCTACATTGGCTGATCTGAATTTGATTTCAGTAATGCAGTTTTTTAATGATAATTTTCATTAATTCTGTTTCAACTTGAATGGAAATGAAATGCAGACATCCATATGCTTTTTTTTTATATATATCGACTTTATATCTAATTGTTCTAGAATATATTTAGTTGGATATGCATTGCATGGGCTTTGAGAATTCTGGAATAGTTAAATGTTAAAGAAAAATATTTTTCCATTTTATGAATACGTGCCGAAATTTTCATTATTAAATTAAGTTGATGTGCATAACAGTCAATGAAAGTTACATTAAAAGTAAATTGCTTTTCACTCCTAATTTCCTGCTTTTTATGACTTTTGCACCATAAAATGTTTGAGTTATTAGTTTTTGTCAATTTTCTTGAAGGATAATGACTAATTGTTCCAGGATATATTTTGATATGAAACCTACAATATAATTTTCTAGAATAAAAATCCAAAAACACTAAATATTTTTCCATTCAGCAAGTACAATAGAATAACAAGCATTTGAATGTGTTCCAAAACATCTGTTAGGCAATCAGCTATGTTAACTATAAAGGAAGATTCTCTAATGTCTTTTCTCATGTTATATTTGAAGCAGTCACTAGTATCTGATTTTAAAAGATTACATAATATTCAAGTTAAAAAGAAAAACCCCACCCGAATCCTAGCAATATGTGAAAATTGGGAATGCTTCAATTCTGCAGTAACAATATATGAACCGCCACTGTATTTAACTACCAACAACTTGTACAAATAGATGTTATTGAAATGATCAGCCTAAATTTATGGAAAGAAAACTGTACACAAAATCTTAAGAATAACATTAATATGATAGATATATCAGCAGTTATGCATGCATTTTTCTTTACACTTCATATGCCACTTCTGTTTTTTACACCATACATCTTTTATCTTTTTTTTTTACAAACAAATTTTTAGGAGAAAGGAAAGTCAATAGTATAATTTTTTAATTATTTTTATTGATATTTGAAACAAAATTAGCAATTAATTTAGGTGAATTGTAACTATTAT
>BPLR01006508.1:0-62036 GCA_021605095.1 Caerostris extrusa
AACAACCCTCACTCAAATTTACCAGCAGAAAGTAGTATTGTGGGTAGTTATATTACATGCAATTAGTATTTTGCACTAATGAGAACAATCTGTCAGTCAAATCTGATTGCAGACATTCAATATCATGTGTGATTCATATGAGCCTCAGGAAATTTGAATGTTTGCGATCTTCAGAGGTCGAAACAACTTCCTCGCAGATTGAATATGAACTATACCATAAGTTGATTCATAGCGATTGCTGATAGACCTATCGCGATGAAACAACTAGTAACGTCAACTCAAATGAAAAGTGTCTGAGAAATGTCTACTTCAAAGAAAAGTGGAAATCTGACCCCCTTGACAATTGTCTTAAAAGGAGGTTTTTGCTGAAGAAGAGAGAGAGAGAGAGAGAGTTCTGCGATGAGTTGTTTAAAAGTGAGCCCCTTATGTTTTTTTTTTTTATATCACGCCGTGTGATAATTAAGGTCTTCCGTAGACCAGTGCATTAGAATTGTCGTAGACTCGAAAACTCTGAAAATCTCTGTACTTGAAGTGATCTGTTCTGGTGAATCAAATTATCTTTAATTTTAATTTTTTTGTAAATAGAGCTTTGTATATATGTATATAATGCTTGTAAATAAAAATTAAAATACTCCCATGAACCTGAAAGTGTCCGTCTTCTTGAAGCCGTTATAAGTCAAGTGGAGGACGAGACGTTACAAAATTATAATAGCCATATATCATTTTCATTCATTTTGAATTCCCGATTTTTTAGTAAAACATTCTGTGAACCGGTTTTTGATTGTAAATTTTAGTTTTAAATTTATTTATATTGATTTTCTTCTCATTTTGTCTTACATTCACTTACATAGATAGCTATCTTGCATACTATATCTACATTTTACATAGATAGCTATACCTTAGCTATCTTAAACAATCTCATTCAAATTTTCTGAATCACTGTGATATATTTCAATGCTATCAGAAAGCTTTCATCTAGTAGCTACTTGTCATTTTATTTAATGATGAAACTTAATTATCATTTTGATTATAAATATTTAAATGCACGCCGTTTATCATTTAAATGGCGGAATCTCAAAAATAGAAGGAAATCTGTGTATGACCACGAAAAAAATTTAAAATTTAAAATTTCTATGATATTGTCTCGTGCATCCTACGCATGATAAGTTTTTTAAACAATATATAAAAAAAAAAAATTAAGTCAATTCCTACTTTTTTTTTCACTCTATTGCAGAAAGTCCTTTATAAATAATTTTCATTCATTGTTTTTAATTTTATCTGGCGTCATCTATTGGTAGATACATGCAACTTAAATCTAAAAAAAAACTAAAATTAATTAATTTAATTTAATTAATGAATTAATATTTGAAAAACTGTATTAGCATCCAGTGTCATTCACTACAAGTTCAAAAAAATGTATTTTAACTGGAGTGGATGAATAAGAAGTATTTTATGAACGATTGAAAATTTGAACAGTATAGGGAGAGTGTGAGCTAATAGAAGGAATTGAAAAAAAGACATCTTGAACAATCTCATTCATGTTTTCTGAATTACTGGGATATATTTCAATGCTATCAGAAAGCTTTAATCTATCCGCTGTTAATTCTACTTGTCATTTTATTTAATGATGAAACTTAATTATCATTTTCATTATAAATAGTTAAATGCACGCCGTTTATCATTAAAATGGTGGAATCTCAAAATAAAAGGAAATCTGTGTATGACCTCGAAAAAGTTAAAATTTCTATGATATTGTCTCATGCATCCTACGCATGATAAGTTTTTAAAAAGATAAATTAATGGATTACTTTTTTGACTATGAAGGATTAACAACTTTATTTCAGATAATCACGTGACACAGCAAAACGCTTTTATTGCGAAATTCTAAATCCAAGAATCCCAATTCATATTTTAAATCAGTAATTTTTCCCGCTTAAATCTCTCAAAATATTCTCACTCGGTGGAATATTAATATTCTATAATACTGTGATTGAAAAATGAATTTTTAAAAGCGCGCCATCTATTACTGAAACGTGTAACTAATTTTGAAATTTTGTTAATAGAACTTTTTACTGCATTCTCAAGAACAAGTAATATAAAAAAAAAAAAATTTAAAGTCAATTCTACTTTTTTTCTCTATATTGCAAAAGTCCTTTATAAATATTTTTATTCATTTTCAAAAAGTTTATCTGGCGCCATCTATTGGTAGATGCATGCAACTGAAAATCTAAAAACTAAAATGAATTAATTAAATTTAATTACTGAATTAATATTTGAAAAACCGCATTAACATCAAATGTTATCCACTACAAGTTAAAAAAATGTATTTTAACTGGAGTGGATGAATAAAAGTATTCTATGAACTATTGAAAATTTGAACAAATATATATATAGGGAGAGTGTGAGATAATAGAAGGAATTGAAAAAGATATATTATTGGACTACACTTTTGACTATGAAGTAATTAGAACTTTATTTCAAATAATCACGGGACACAGCAAAAGAGCTTTATTGCGAAATTCTAAATCCAAAGAATCCCAATTCATATTTTAAATCAGTAATTTTTCCCGCTTAAATCTCTCAAAATATTCTTACTCGGTGGAATATTAATATTCTATAATACAGTGATTTGAAAAAGGAATTTTAAAAAAGCGCCCCACTTTTGCTGAAATTTGTAACTATTTTTGAAATTTTGTTTGCTGATGTAGTATTTTCCCACGGGAAGAGTCGTGGCAGTTCTTTTCTAGGAGACAGTGATGTATATTCTTTGACAAGTAAATAATAACAACCTAAAAATCAAATCTGACAACAGATAAGCAGCGTTGTGGGTAGTTACATTACATGCAAATAGTGTCTTTTCTAATGAGAATAATCTGTCACTCAAATCTGACAGCAGATATTCTTGTGTCATGGATAATGAGATCTCATGGAATTCGCGCATGTCTGTGCAACTTTTCACAAATCGAAACAATTACAGATGGAATACGGACTACACCATGAGTTGTTGCATCGTGATGGTGTGATAGATTAATCGGCTGAGAAATTGTCTATGTATCCGTACATGACACATATCCGTTCAGTATTTGCATATATATATATATACACCTCAAGAGCCAAAGCATTATGACCACCTGTCCATAACGACTTGCCCCTCCTTTGGCGCGCAACACAGCTTCAACCCGCCTTGACATGGATTAATACCACCACTTAATACCAGTTAAATACCACTTCCACCTGATCACGTGCCTTCCACGTCATCCAGGCAAGTTCATTGCAAAATGTAGGGGTGGTCATAATGTTTTGGCTCTTGAGTATATATATATATATTATATATATATGATGTTTATAAATAAAAATTAGTGCCCCAATGATCCTGAAAGTGGCTCTCTCTTGGAAGCCGTTATAGGTCGGGTATAGGCTGAAACGTTACACTGGAACTTACTGCATTCTCAAGCACAATGGAACAAATAACGCTGCTCTATCGCTTCCTATTTTATTATTATTATTATTATTATTATGTATGTATATAGGAACAGTCATTTTTTGGACACTTATTACAGCGATTAGAGATCAAGGCAAGGTCTGCTCTCTTGAGCAAAGAACCTACGATATGTAGCCACTTCTTTAATAATTCGCGGCCCCCACTTTGAACAGAGCGCATATCCAAATATTCATTCACGATGTGTCCAACACGTTGCTTTGATATCTTTAGGGTCTAGCTATCCCAATCAACTTCACTTTACGGTTATCAGACATTATTTTTGTGGACTTTTTTTCCTGTTTTCGTCGGTAACAGCCTCTTTTTGAGGGCGTTCACTGCGTGCATCGTCCTCGGTGCTCATTTCGCCTCGTTTACATTCAGCAAATCACTTCTCTACGGTTGATTTTCCTGGTGCAGAGTCCGAATAATGTTTATCGCCACGCCTTGGCCTAATAGTATTTTGTTTTCGCCAAAAGCAATGCTTTATTAACACACGAAATTCTCTGTTTATCCATTTTTTCAAACTAACAAAAGTTGCTTCACTAAAAATGCTATAATTCACATACTAATAGTGAAACAGCTGTCACATTTATACACGTGTCTTTTGAAGGTTAGAGCTAATTAAAAATCATATGGATTTAATACTAGTAGCGCCATGTATGTGTGTAGCCTACGAACATGTCAGCCCAACTGTTAAGATAAATAAAGTTCATTTACAAGAATTTAAAATTCTTTATTCCCTGTCTTTCTAACGAATAAACGGATAATAAATCTGACATTCTATGTATCCAGCCACCCCTGGAGCCTGAGTAGGGCAAGAGATCAGGTTCCAATTTGCGGGATATTCTATGACATGACATTTTAGTATCTAGTGGAAACTACCTTAATTTACGCCTATTAGTTTTATGTGAAAAGTATAAGATTCGTATTTGTTATTAGAATATAAATTTTAGAATTATAGAATAATAAAGACTGTAATATCTTCTAACATAGTCACGAAATTCAACAACGTAAAATTTAGTAAGGAATATGCCTTAATCAGATGTTTCTAAAAAGCTAAAAACTTTCGTTCAGATATGCATGAAAACAGACTTCAGAATAATATATTAGACGTTCACTAGAATTGATGAGCATTACATAGAATTGTAGAACATTATCATTTCTCGGTAATGTTCTATATTTCTATGTATGTTTATCATTTTAGATTTTATTTATAAATTATGAGTATTACCACTACTTGATAATGTTCTACAATTCTATGTAATGTTCATCATTTTAGTTTTTGTTTTATCAATTGTGAATATTACCATGGCTGGATAATGTTCTATAATTCTATGTAATGTTCATAAATTTCAATTTTTGTTTATCAATTATGAATGTTGCATATAACCTTTTTTTTGTTCTAATGCAGCTGGCAAACACTTAGACAGCTTGGTCTTGGATGCATTAAGGCAAGCGCTGCACAGATGTTACTCACTTTGCATTACCTAGGGGCGCGTGTAACTTGAAGATAAGCCCCGGACGCGGAGTAACAATGCCCCCGCAACGCTCTACGATCCTATTAGGACCGGGACCTACGGTTTAAAGTGGATTCCGGACCACTACACACATCCATGGCACCGCTAACTCGAATGCGAAACCTGTGGTACCGAGCTCCAGAGCGCGCTAGCCACTAGGCCATTCAGGCCCTGTTGCATATAACTATAGAACACTATTTTTATCACGTCTTGATAGATTAAATAATTCAAAAAAACTACACACGATTTAGAAGCTTGTTAAGCACAGAAATCAGACATGCTTATCTATGAGCATGCTACTCACTTGTACGACTTTCTACTTACATGTTAAGAGGACCTTAACATCTAATTATATTAGATTTCTTTTATAATGTCATGGGTTTATTGGAAAATGGGTAAATATAAATTTTTATGTATTGCGAATTCAGTTTCATATTTTTTGTATGTGATTTACGAACAGTTTGCCAGCTGAACATGAACAGCAACAACAACATTCAGGGAATGCTGTTGTTGTTGTTGTATCCCCCTGAAGGTACAAGAAAATCAAATATCGCGGTGCTCTCAAATAATATTTGGCTGCGTTGATTGCCAGCTCTGAGTATAAATCCTCTTCCGAGGGATGGTCCAGACAATGCATGGCGGCTGCAACAGCTGGTCAATTAAAAAACATGATGAGGAGTAAGCTCAACAATCAGGGCAGTTGCCACATTTTTGTATTTTTGAACGTCATTTCCTAAGGGGAGCCTGCAACCCTTACAGGGCACGTCCCCTGGTGGTGGATTGGGGAATGCCTCCATCGGTTTCTCCATTGGTTTGTAGATTTGGTTTGTCACTCTACGGTCATCTTGTGCACACGAGGCCTACAGACCGCGGACCTACAGTTTAAAATGGATTCCAAACCACTGCAACCATCCATGGCACCTCCGGGAATCGAACCCGAAAGTGGCACCGAACTCCAGAGAGCTAGTCACTCGGCCATCGGTCCCTCAATTAGGTTGTATTAGGGAAATAAAATAAATCTCGTGGACCAACAGGTCAGAAGTCCAACCTCTCGAGGCAATGGCTTTTTATTCTCCTCATGAGGAATCAAGGAATCGTGATTTTTATGATATTCAGAGAATAAAAAAAATTATAGTTTAAAAACACTAAAAACACGCTTTTAGAGTGAATCGAACTAAAAGTAAAAAATAATTGTTATCATAAGAATAAAATGACTGACGACTTTAAAAAATGAATGTCACTATTCTAAAAGCGTGGGGTGCTCGATCTCAATCGTTATAATTTTTCACCAGTTTCATTCCGAAATGCAGAGTTTGTTTAAAATGTCATACAAAGCACCCCACGCTTTTAGAACAGTGACATTCATTTTCTAGCCTTGGTCATTTTAAATAAAAGTTATAAAAAATCATTTTTTACATTTTAGTTCGATTCATTAAAAGCGTGTTTTTTAGTGTTTTTAAACAATAATATTTAAATGGGGTCCGGTACGGAGGACTGGGACTATAGTTCTTACAATAATTTAATTGTGAGTAAAACAAAGGCTAAATGCGAATATGTCGAGCCAGCCAGGATCCCTAATCAGGCGCTTTGTCCGTTGTTCCACTGTCCCACGTGAAAGGTCTGAATGTCTTAAGGTACTTTCATTCTACATGGATTAAATATGGTCTTCATAAGTTAAAAAATAAAATCACTCATCCTGGCGATCCTAATCATGATGAGATACTAAACTTATCAAAATATTTTATTGCCGTCGGTCCTTGATAAGTCTACAACGTTTAAATTAAATCTGATCGCTTAAAAGTAGGGCAAAAATCGAGCCCAAAGAGTCAGTTACAAACAAACCTATAGGTGAAAAAAATAAAAGCGTATTAAAAATACACCGGATATATGCCGGAGAACCCATAATGTTGTACATATCTATAACATGATTTTAAACCTGCATTAGATTTTTTTTTTTATTTACAGATACTGAGGACCAAAAAGCCTTCTGCTGAGTGTTGCTGCAGAGATTAAAGCAAATAAGGAAACACGAAAGGCACTGCGGACGGCTTTGCAACGAAATAAGGCAGCTGTAAGTTAAAATGCTTTTCATTCACGATTTTTTCTTTTTGTTTAGCTTTTTTTTTTCATTAATTTATTTAACAAAAAGGATGTTTAGTATTTTAATAATTGAACAGTTTATTCGAGAATACATAGTTATTTATTTCAATTTTAATATTGTTTCTAGGCCAGAGGTCGCAATTCCTGTAAAAACCAAATACCACTGATTAGGAAGTCATGCCAGATTCCATTAGCATTCTTATTATGAACCTTTTTCTTTTTCTAATGCAGCTGCAAACACTTAGACAGCTTAGTCTTGGATTTTTTTTAAAAAAACAGAATCACTTTAACCAGTTTGATTGAAGATAAGCCACGGACGCGGAGTAAGCAATACCCCGCAACGCTTTAACTTAAACATAACAACCGGGACCTACGGTTTAAAAGGGATTCTGAACCACTACAAACATCCATGGCACCGCCGGACTCGAACCCTGTGGTACCGTTGGCGCTAGTCACTCGGCCATTCAGGTCCTCTTATTATTATTATTAAGAACTATATTCAAAAAAATATTTGGAACTTTTTGAAACGGTGGTCAAAATTGGAACAAGAATCAGCAATTCTTTTTTTTTTTTTTTTAAATGCCAAAATTTGAAACCAAAGATCGTTTATCAATAGAACAAATACTAGCATTTTGCCATCACAAATTTGAATGTGACATTGAAAGAGAAGTATTTGGAGTGTAAACATTCTCATTCTCTAGGCAAACAGCGGCCTGATGCGTCAATCTACTAGCGACTGGCCTTTGGTACCAAAGGCCTTAGGATAGATGGTGGTGCTACAGAATTTGTTAGTGGTTCGGAATCCACGTTAAACGGTTTTGTCTAATTGGCCTAAAGTATGCAGAAAATGTGTAGAGCGACAAACTGGCAAGAGCGCCTCCTGTGGAGTTCGGGAGAAATTCAGTAGGCCTCAAGACACCCACCTGAGAAAAAGTTTAGTTTACAGTCTCTCATCAGAGGAACTATATTTACCACATTCCAGCGCATCAGTTGGCCTACAGACTCTCACCTAGGTACATTTTGTGCCCCCTGCGCGTAACCATGTTTCGGGTTTTCTGTTTAGAAGTGGTGTCTAACACGAATCTATAAATATCTGTCTTTAAATGTGTTAAATATTGTATCCGTCTCTAATTAGTATATGTGTAGCATTTGCGCGAGCGCAAACCAATGCTGACAAGTTCGCCTCCAATGCCTCAAGTATCTCAAGAAATATTCAGTTTGAGACGCTATTTTTTCCAACCTTCACAATCGGTTTTTACACCAGTTAAAAAATAACAGAAAAATTATTTCTTCACTGTTTTTCTTTTGTTTACATTTATCTATAATTAAGAAATATAAAATATTCAAAATTACTAATCAATCAATCAGTTACTTTACAATTGTAACCGAACTCCCTCAACACTGTGAAATGAGCGCCCCACTTTACCAGATTAAATGATCAGTCGGACTCGAGCCTTCTCACCCGAGAGGAGTTCATTGCAAACCTGCACTCCTACAGAGAAACGCTTTTTAGCTCATTCTGATGAATTATATGTAATGCAATCTTGCTCATTAATTAAACCTACAGATCTCTCACCCGGAAAGGAAGCATATTTTGCGCAAACCCTGGCTTTCGGATTTTTGCTTAGAAGTGGAGTTCTCCCATGAATCTATAATTATCTGTCTTTAAATGTGTTAAATATTATATAAGTCTCTAATTGTATGCGTATAGTGTTTGTACGTGTTGTCAATAAAGCTGTGAGTTCTCCTCAACTACATCCAATTACAATCTGGTTGCTCAACCTGCATACTACACTGGTTTTTACTCCAATTGTTAAATAATATTTGAATATAAGATTTAGAAAGCTGTGTAACTAACCTATGATGATGGAGATTGACGGAGAACTTTGGTTGCTTAGCAACCTCTAATCTCCATTGATTTGTGAATGAGGAAATTTAGACGCTTTAAGCCCATTGATTAAATAGAAAAAGAGTAATATATATATATATATATATATATATTATTAATTTATTTTATAAAAATTAACTTATTAATTATTTATATTTTTTATTAATTAATAAAAAAAATAACGATTGGATTGAAAATTGTGATACAGCGGAGAAACTGCATGGTAATTCCGAAAGAAGGATATCGGAACGTTAATGAATAATATTCAGAACAACAGCGAGGTGGTCTTTTTGCGATTTTTGAAATCAGAAATGTCGTAATCATAGTTGCTTAGATCATTCAAAATAGAATTATTAATATTTGGATTAGAATTATAAAATTTTTGTGCAATTTCATAAACGAATTGTTTAAAACTTGGGAGGGAAAGAGCATGTCCGATATCCTCATTTCTGAAAAACCACTGCGAATTTGTAATCATACGTAGGATTTTATTTTCAAGTCTTTGTATGATCTGGAAAATTTAAAAGAGCAGTAGATCCTCAAATAGGACTCGCATATTCAAGCATAGGACGCAAGTAAGCAAGATAAATGAGGATTTTTTTTTTTTTTTAGCTCTTACAAATAAGTAGATACAGTACGTGAATGCTTCTATTAAATTTATCCCTAAGATAGTTAAAGTGAGGAACATAATTCAACGATTTAAGATTACACCCAAATATTTAGTAACTAACCTATGGTATTATATGTGGTTTTATAAGATTAAGTGTTTATAACATATAACAAATAATATAAAACAAAAAATTTTTAAAGTCAATTCCTACTTTTTTTCACTATATTGTAAAAAGTCCTTTATAAATAATTTTCATTCATTTTTTTAAGTTTATCTGACGCTATCTATTGGTAGATATAGGTAACTTAAATCAAAAAAAAAAAAAATATAATTAATTAATTTAATTTGATGAATGAATTAATATTTGACAAAAACTGTATTAACATCCAGTGTCCTCCACTGCAAGTAAAAAATGTATTTGGACTTGAGTGGATGAATAAAAAGTATTTCATTAGCGATTGAAAATTTGAACAAGATATATATAGGGAGAGTGTGAGCTAATAGAAGGAATTGAAAAAAAAAAAAAAAACAATTGAATTTATGACCTTTGAAGATAAAAAAAAAAAAAAAATATGTGCGACTGACTGAAAAATATATAATTTATTTTTTTAATATATCTTTATTTGATAATGAATGACATTAATAATGAATATTGAGATATGATGTGATGTTATTGCAGGTCACACAATTCATTTCTTTTTCCTTTCAGGTGCTTCAGAAGATTGATGGAATATCCGATTTTAGAATTAGTGGAACTAAAAGTCGTCATTTCTGCTTTCAAAACTGTTCTGGACAGGTTATTCGACAAAGGAGATCTAACGGCTTCTGAAGAATTAGGTATAATCTTCAGATTATCAGTATTGATTTTAAATGATTTTTTTTTTTGTTTCCGATGGCAAGCTACAATAAGCAATAAAACAAGTAATATAAAAAAAAAAAAAAATTTAAAGTCAATTCCTACTTTTTTCACTCTATTGCAGAAAGTCCTTTATAAATAGTTTTCATTGATTTTTTTAAGTTTGTCTGGCGCCATCTATTAGTAGATGTATGCAACTTAAATCTAAAAAAAAAAAACTAAAATTATTGAATTAAATTTAATTACTGAATTAATATTTGAAAAACTGCATTAACATCCACTGTCATGCGCTACAAGTTCAAAAAATGTATTTGAGCTTGAGTGGATGAATTAAAAGTATTTTATGAACGATTGAAAATTTGAACAAGATATAAATAGGGAGAGTGTGAGCTAATAGAAGGAATTGAATAAAAAGAACACAAGAAATATGGAAAGCAACAACGTGAACCGAATTAAAACACATAGTGACATGTTTAGTCCATAAGGTCCCTAACCTCCCAGTAATGATCATACACAGTAGAGGAAACAAGTGCAGGGCAGACAGAAAGGTGGGATGAATCCATGTCTTTCCCAAGACTGCAGAGGGCCTGATGGCCGAGTGGCTGGCGCTCGGTACCACAGGTTTCGGGTTCGAGTCCCGGTGGTACCATAGGTGTTTGTAGTGGTTCGAAATCCACTTTAAACAGTAGGTCCTTGTCTGTTTAACCCAAAGTATGCACAAGATGACCGTAGAGCGACAAACCAAACCAAGACTGCATACATTTTGAACTTCGGAAAATGTGATTGGCCAAACAATCATGGCAAGTCAGGAGTCTGAAAAGGGCCACTGCTTTAAACGTGGGCTGATCAGGAATGTTTAGAATAAAGTTAAACTAGATTTTAGATGAGTTGCCTTTAAGTAAATTATCAGATAGAGTGTTCCGGAAAAAGTCTGGGATCATCAGTTTCATCAAGTGAAAAGAGATGTCTTTACATAAGGGATGGGTGATCGTTGTTCCTTTTTTTTGGCAAGCCTTCTCATTACCCAAGATCCCACAATGGCCTGGGATCCACTGCACAACGATATCCTTGCCCTTTGAGTCAAGGTCTTTCAAGACAAGAGATGCATTTTCGATGGGAGTAGACTGAGGTGTTAGGGAGGAATTGATTGCCAAAAGTGCTGCCTTAGAATCAGATAGGATGACTGCTCTAGTAAATTGTTCTGTTCGGCACTTCAATTGAGTTAGGAAAAACGTGAAGCTTCGACTTCACCGTCGTAAACAGATGCAAAACGGTCGACAGCGGCATACATAGAAAACAGGTCACAGAAAACACCTGCCTCAACGTTGATTCGCTATAACATCAGGGAGCCATTAGTTTTAAATGTAATTTAATAATTTTTTTTTGTATATTGAATATTTTAAAAATCCGTTTTTCACAAAAATAAAAGTACTTCCATTTTTATACACATGCATGAATGAAATAGTAGGGAAGTAGAATTTCATACCTTAAGTGTTAGTTCGGAATATTCCTTTTATTTCATATTTGCATCTTTTGAATATTATAAGTTAACTTTTTCGAAAGTTAATTCTTAATTCTGAATTAAAACAATTATTTACGGCTAACTTGTATTACTCTAAAGCAAACAGTAGCAGTACGATATACAAATAAAGCAAACACGGGTTTATTTGTTATATCGTACATCTGGCAACAGTCATTCTATCCCGATTTTTAAGATGTTTTGCCGACATTTGATCCTACGTCTTTCAGCACTCAAAAGACTTGAGAAAAGCAGCTTTTTTAAATTTTTGCATTATTATTCTGTTTTTTTTTTCCCTTACGACGACTTGCATTATTATTTTTTTTTTAACGTAAATGTGGACAGTAACGATTGTACGAAATCCTCACGTGAGGTGTATGATCACTTGAGAGTTTGTCCTGAACTGGTAACCCTATGCGCTGTATGCTTCATTACTACTCTATGATTGACTCTCTGAACAGCCATTCCAGACAGAGGACAGCTACGGCGATTGTAAGAAATCCTCATGTGAGATGTATGATCACGTGAGGGTTATGTTTGCCTTAACCCTATGCGCTTTCTATTTTATTACTGCTCTATGATTGTTTTTCTAAACAGCCATTCCAGAAAGTGTACAGTGATGACGGTTGTACGAAATCCTCACGTGAGGTGTATGATCAAGTGAGGGTAATGTTTTTCCTAAATTGGCAACCCCGATGCGCTCTCTGTTTCATTATTACTTTATGACTGATTCACGAACAGTCACTCCAGGCAGTGGATAGTGACGATTGTACGAAATCTGCACGTGAGGTGTACTACTGTGTCCAAAAGTAAGACCAGTTTTCAATTTAAAATTCCCGGGGTTCATGGTATTTCAATTTGTTTTTTTTTTTTAGGTTGCTGGCACTGTCCTTGACATCGGTGTGAAATTTGACGCCAAAATATTCATTAGCGTTTGAGTTACGCTTGGCTTTGTGAGGCGCTAAAACTGATTCCGGCGATTTTTGAAATGTCTGAATTAATTGAGCAAAGAACTTGCGTTAAATTTTGTTCGCGGAAACGTATAGAATGTTGCAGAAGGAAATCCTATATCGGAAAGAAAGGTTTAGAGGTGGTATAAACAGTTCAAGGAAGGCAGAGAACGCGTTGAAGACGAAGAGCCCTCTAGTCGACCACCAACCTCAACCGACGAAACTTACGTCCAAAAAATTAAAGATTTGATGATTGCAAACTGTCAATTTACAGTTAGAGACCTTGCTGCTGCTGTTGGAATTTCAAAATTCTATTTTAATAGATGTTTTGGGCTTCAAAAGCGTCAAATTTTGATTGCCACTGAAAACACTGAATGTGGCAGCTCACACTACATTAATTTTTCGCCAAAAATGAAACCCATATCATTCCACAACCACCATATTCACCTAATTTAGTATAGTTCTACTTCTGGTTATTCCTTAAAATCAAAAGATCACTCCGGGGACACTGTTTTGAGTCGATTGAAGAGACATAAATCGCCGGAATCAGTTTTAGCATCTTACAAAACCAAGCGTAACTCAAACACTAATGAATATTTTGACGAAAAATGTCACACAGATGTCAAGTACCAGTGCCAACAACTAAAAAAAGAAAGAAAAATTGAAATACCATATGGCCGGGAAATTTAAATTGAAAACTGGTCTTTCTTTTCGGACACAGTAATATGATCAGGTGAAAGTTATGTTTGTCCTAAACTGACAACCTCGATGCGCTCTCTATTTCATTGCTACTCCATGTTTGATTCGCAAACTATCACTCAGGCAGTGGACAGTGTCGATTGCAAAGTCACGTGAGATATATGATCACGTGAGGATTTCCGATTTCCCCAAATTGGAAATCTCTTGGCGCTTTCTTTTCATTATTACTATATTTGACAGACCCACTGTATCATTAACCCCTCTTGTCTTTTTCTTCACTTTTCCCTATTTGCCACAATACTAAAATATAAGTAATTTTCCACTATATTTCACAGGCAAGAAAGTTTTTCAATTGCTCGTACTGTAAAAGCATGAAAAGAGCTGACTCGTGTACTGAATACCTTGGCTCGAATTTATTTTTCAACAAAAGTAAGTTGTGAGCTTTAATAATAATAATAATAATAACAAAAATCCAAATAATATATAAGATTGGTTTAGAAAGTCAATTAACCAATATAATAAATATGGACTAGTTTACAATAATATAGTTGCTTCTTATGAAAGTTAGTATCAACATTCATTTCTAAAATTCTAACTGATTTTAAAATTATTCCCTTTTATTTTCATATTTGTTAATGCAATATATATTTAAATTAACTGTTGCAGCTGCTTGAATTTAATTGCCAACAGTATATTAACACGTATGTCTGATGAATAGGAGAATGATGCATAAGCTGTTTGATTAGACATTGCCTGAATCATTAGAAATACTATAAAAATATATACATCTTTACACGCATTTAAAATTTAAAAATACAGGGTGATTCTAATTAAAACCCCACTTTCAAAATGCTGTAAAAAAGAGCCACTAGATACAATGAGTTTAAATTTGAATTGAAGATACTCGAAGAAGGGGGAAACTGTATGGCATCAGTAAAAAGTATAAAAAGAAGTTTTACCAATTTTTTCCTATTCAACTTGGTATGACACTGCCGTGGTGGATGGACGATCCACTAACAGAGTCACAACTGCTGAATGTGTTGGAAGACATTTTTTTTCAGTCAAAAGAAGAAAAAAACCAAACAATCAAGCGCATTGAACACTACAGTTGGTTTAATGTGCAACTCATGCCAAATACGTTGTAATTTCGATTCAAAAATATTCACTGGCAGCCGAATTCTCTTACTTTAAGCCGCTTACAGCGCCATCTATTAACATTTTGGAATTTTTGATGAGTACCGTTTCCTCCTTCTTCAAGTATCTTCAGTTCTAATTTGAACTCATTGTGACAAGTAGTTCTTTTTTACAGCATTTTGTAAATGGGACTTTAATTATAATGACCCTGTATATCATAATAAGTATTTATAACATTTAAAACACTCATAAAAAAATTAGGGGGAAAAATCAGAAATTATATTTATTAAATTTCTATTCATAGGTATTTAATAAAATTTTGCAAAAACGTAGTACAAATTAAAGTCGGACATGCGTGTGATCTTGATTCAGTGTTGTTTCATAGTTGAAACTGAATTATTTCTTTAAATAATAACACAGCTTTTAGCTGTCATGTTTACTAAAATTTGCCAAGACAGCACTGCACAACCGCAAACACATAAAATTAAAGGTAAGGTAAATATTTACAAATTCTTCTAAAAGCCAGTTCATTGAAGGGTTTTTGTACTGCCATACTGCCTAGTCTCCGCACTGCCTGAACTCTTCACTTGATTCTGCGCACTCTCTTTTCTTTTTCTCCTTCTCCCCTTATCGGTTCCAATGGGTTTTTTTCTGTTCAATGCAGCTGGCAAACACTTAGACAATTGTCTTGATGCCTTAAGGCAAGCACTGCACAGACGTTACTCACTTAGCACTACCCAGGAGGTGCATGTAGCTTGAAGACAAGCTATGGATGAAGTAACAATGCCCCCGCAACGCTCTACGATCATGTTAGACCGGGACATATGGTTTAAAGTAGATTCCGAACCACTACAAACCAGACCACTACTAAACCGCCAACTCGAACCCGAAACTTGTGGTACCGAGCGCCAGAGAGCTAGTCACTCTGCCATCCAGCTCCCTCCTCGGTTCCAAAGTCTGGGGCAACGAGCGTACCTGTTACGGAGTTCCTATGTGATTTTAAGAACTACGAAAATCTTCACATCTTAAAGTAGTTAAAATATTTGCACAAAATGAAGTTGCTTAAATTGAAGATCCAAAGTCTAACGGTGAAAAAAAGAAAGTGTAAAGTCCAGCGTAAGGATCAACCCGTCCTTGAAAAGAGGATCTATCAACCTTGAACTCTTCTTCGTTTGGCTACATTTTGTTTCGGGAAGGCGTGGTGGATTCTTACTAACATTAATCAAATAATGCCTCATAAATTAGGAATAAAAGAAAAACAATAGATTTACCTATTGTTTTTAAAACACGCAAAATATTGGATTGACAAAAAATATTTAGGGCTTTCACCATTTAAGTACATTGTCAAAAACCGACCTTGCTTTCTGGCAACGCAATAGAAGCCAATAAACATAGTATTCGAATTTCATGTGTAATCAACTTCAATATGAAGTATATAACAGCTATACAAATATATCTTACAATAACTATACAATCTCTTGTAATAACTACGGTCTGATGGCCAATTGGCTAGCGTTCTGGTCATTGGTAGCATAGGCTTCTGGTTACACTACACTTTGAGATAACCAGACAGGGACCCACAGTTTAACCTGATTCCGAACCACTCACAAGCATCCCCACCTCCAGGATTCGAACCAGAAGCCAGTGGTACCGAAGACCATAGTTGGTACATTCGCTTGACCATCTGGTCGCTTGCAATACTTTTCACATATTTAATATAATTTAATGAAAATTTACTTTTTTTTATCAACATGCAAATATGAATTTTCAGATTTTTTTCCCCTTATTCGAGCATCAGTATGAAGTTTTGTAGCATCCAAAAATAAAATGAATAATAACATAAAAGTATCAGAATATTACGCCCTTAATTAAAATTAAATAAACGGATAAGTAATATGTAGCAAAAATATATATATAAATCAGTCATCGTTATTGAAAAACATTCATACATCAAAATTACTATGAGAAATTTTAAAATCAAATCAAATCAAATTAAATTTTAATATCAATCATCAAATATTAAATACTACAAGCATTAAAATCAAATCAAACATTTATTGCTTTGCTTTCGTTAAATATCAATGGTAACGAGATTTGCCGTGTATTTCAGGGTTTTCAAATGCTATGAGATGATCAGCCAACTCGAAGACGCCTTCCAGCAAAGTGTGGATCCCATAGCAGAAGCGATCTACTTCTCCACGCTAGTGTTAGCCTCTCAGAAACACAAGTGAGCATCTTCACAAGCATCATAGTTTTTACAAAATAACTAAATACTATTTTCATACATAAAATATCATCTTGAGTACCAAAGATGATAATTGTGTGATGATAATTTTTACATCAGACAAATCATTATTAATAAAATTAATACAGTTCAACATCAGTGAGTATTCAGTTATTCATTAAATTAATGCTATTCAACAGTAAATGTTTACTATTCCTTAAATTAAATACCAATCAACAACAGCGAGTGTTTATTTATTCTTTACATTAATACCATTCAACAGCAGTAAGTGTTTATTTATTCCTTAAATTACTACCATTTAATAACAGTAAATATTTATTTATTCCTTAAATTATTCAACAACAGTAAATCTTTATTCATTCCTTAAATTAACATCATTCAACACCAATAAATGCTTATTTAATACTAAAATTAACACCATTCAACATCAATAAATGTTTATTTAAAACTTAAATAAAATGTCATTCAACCATAGTAAGTGTTTATTTATTCCTTAAAATAATACCATTCGACAGCTGTAAGTGGTTATTTATTCATGAAATTAATATCATTTCAATCAGCACTAAATAAAACTTTGTTATTTATAAGGACATAATTCATAACGATATTTTTCTTCAGATTACAGGGGCATACGCCAGGACAAGATCGACATGTGCAGCGAGTACGCACTGCGCACTCCACCCATGCCGAGCCATCCGAAATACAGGGACAGGGTGTTCTGCCTGTGTGCCAAAAATGGCCATGTGGTAATGATACTTCTATAACTATATATTTTTACGCTATGATTTACAGCACTAAAGGCTCGTTCCCACCGAGGCGTGAGGCGGCGACGCGTCACGCGGCAGGGAAGAAAATCCCTTTCGACCCGTTCGCACCGAAACTTCAGCAATCGCTTTACGCCTAGTGAAGTTCCAGTTACTTCTACTAGATGGCAGATCTACTATATACTCTTTCCAAGTCACATGACGCGGAAAAGCATTTGAGAGTTGAAAGTTGGTCAACTCGAAGAGGTGGATTTCAACCGAACGCTGTGAGGCTAGTGATTGGTCAACGCTTCACGCATCAACGCCTCGGTGTGAACAAACCTTTAATCCGAAAGTGTCCTTCAAGGAAATTTTCACAACTAAAACAGCGTCTTATAAAATATGTATGACCGAGTTCATCTTCAAATGAGCTTTTTAATTGTATCGCTGATAACTTTGGATAGTATTATGTGCTTATCAGTAGCATGGTAGGGGGTGGAATAAATGCTAAACACATAGTACTGTCTTTCATTCTGAAACAGCCCCGCCCCCCAACAACAATCGAAATCTCTCCCCAAAACATTCATATAAGCTTCGCATTCACAGTTATAATTAGCTGCAATTTATATCATTATCAAATAATGTAGCGATTAAAAAAACCATGTTCATGAACTTTTGTTAAAAATACAGTTGTAGTGTGCAGGTTGTGCAATCAGATTGTGACTGGATGTGGTTGTGGAGATACTTGAGGCACAGAATGGAGAACTCGCAGCTTTATTGACACACGTACAAATATCCCACATAGAGCATGCCATTTTTACTTTCATGCTTTATATAACTATATATTTTAGGCTGTGATTTACAATACTAAGTCCGAAAATGAACTTCCGAAAATTTTCACAACTAAAATAGCGTCTTATAAAACGTGTATGAGACATCATCTTCAAATGAATGAGCTCTTTTTAATTGCATTGCACATAACTTATCGTAATGTTTTGTGCTTATCAGTAGCATGGCAGGGGTGGGATAAATGGCAAACACAGAGTACTTACTGCTTTCCAATCGAAACACCCCCGCCCCCAACAACAATAATCGGAAACTCTCTCAAAAACATTCATATAAGCTTCACAATTATAATTAGCACAAATTATAATATTATGAAATAATGCTGGCGTAACAATAGGGTGACAAGACGGGCAAATTAAACGGACCCCGGTTCTTGCAAAGAGGCTGTGAGTACAGGAAAGGTCTGGCATTTGTTATTACAAAATAAGTAAAATTTATTAAATCCTTATTTAATAAATTTAAGCTGCTAAAGTGTTCAATCAAAATATGTGTATCGAGATTTTGAACGTATTTTTTTGTATGAAATATATATCGCATCTGATAGCAATAGTAATAGAAATAGTTACTCATCGGTAATCCTGAGGCTAGGTTTTCTGGTTCGTGAATAGGTACTTACAAAATAAAAAGGGGGAATTCCGCTACCGTGCATGTGCCACTGATATTTTTTAATTCGCTTGTTCGAGAATTCCCCCAATTCTTGAATAGGTACCAACATAATTAAAGTGGGAATCCCCGCTAGTCAGCGATTTCCAGAAAGCGGAGAAGTCCCTCGTTTTGCAGATTTTCCGTGTGTCACTATTATCTTACTTTTTTTGTTTCATCGGATACGCGACCAATCGTAAAGTTAATTAGTTGACTGTGTAAATTAGATAATAACATGTCTAGCAATAGAAAGTATCTTAGTGGGAGTAAAAAAATGAAAAAGAAAGATGGAGATTGAAAAAAAAAAAAGAAATAATCTAAAATAAGTCAACACTTTAACGAATGAGGAAGAAACAAACGAACAGTGCGGCGGAAATGAAGAAATTAGCCGAACCGAAAGTGATAGCATTGCAGATTCCTTACAACACTGATCCAGAGCCACCACAACCCTGTACTAGTGATACACATATTCAAAAGCAAAGTGAAGTGACTGAAATTGACTTAAAAAATACATCTTCGTCATACATTGCTGATAAGGGTCATTTTCAAGTACTAAATGATCAATTGGGGGCCTGAATGCCTAGCGCTCAGTACCACAGGTTTCGATTCGAGTCCCGGCGGTGCCATGGTTTTTGTAGTGGTTCGGAATCCAATTTAAGCCGTAGGTCCGGTCTCATATGACTGTTGAGCTTTGAGTGTAGAGCTGACAACCCTGCCCCGTGAAAGAGAACAACATCTCTCGTCTCGAAATCTGCCAGTAGGTAGACGGCCTTGGCCCACACTGGGATGGATGATGAAATGATCAATTGAAACGGTTTGCGATTGAAAATGGCCATTGCAAACCTAAAGGCACCTTTCGGAAGTGTTTTATTAAAAAAGAAAAGAACAATGATGATACTTTGCATTGAGGGACCTCCATTAAAAAAATTGCCATGAGCCTCAGTTAAGTTTAATTTGTCGCTCTACGGTTATCTTGTGCACACGGGGCTCAACAAACCGGGATCTACAATTTAACGTGAATTCCGAACCACTCACAAACATCCATGACAGGATTCTAACCTGACGCCTGCGGTACCAATAGCCAGAACTCTAGCCACTAGGCCTCAGATGTATAGTTACAACACTGGGTATTTTTCTTCTGCTGGCAGGAGTGATATTTTAACGTTCGAGGAACATCTCCAATACAGAATTTATAAACACTTGATGAAAATTTCTTATTAACACTGTATAATTTTTAATTAAAATTTTAATTCAAAAAATTTGCGACGGGCATCAGATGATATAGTTACGCCACTAATACATACATTTACAATTTTCATTCATTGTTGTTGACTAATCCCTCAATGTCCTGCAGTGGGACGGACATCCCATAAGTGATCTACTCATGAGAGAGGGAAGGGGCAGCTTTTTGTTGTGATGGAGCACCCGTGGGTAGAAGTCTGATTTTTGCTCCGTGACGCTCTACAGTCATAGGAGACCGGGATTTACGGCTTATAGTGGATTCCGAACCGCTACAAACATCCATAGCACCGTCGGGACTCAAACCCGAAACCTGGGGTACCGAAACGCCAGAGCGCTAGCCACTCGACCATTCAGGTCCATTTTCATTCTTTGTTAACAAATATGAATTTATCCGAAAATCTTGGGAATTCAAAATAATGTATTGCTTTTTTCTACTGCAGGAGTTGCGAGCACAATCTGCAGGACGCTTACGGAGTGTGGTACAACCGCGCGTCGAACTTGCAGCAGATGGTGCAGATGGACAACTACTGGGCGCTCATGGGATCCCTCTCCATGATATCGGCCGACATAGAAAAATCCAGAGGAACTTCGTCATCTACACTGCTGCCGAACTGGTACAAATCAAGCGCAATGTGTCCAGGGTATGTTGGCCAATCCTACTTGATGCTTTAAACCCGAAATTCTTTTTTTTTTTCAAATAGTTTTAATTCAAAACAAGTCAGAACTATACAAGATGTCATGAACAGTATTTTGCTACAATAGAAGTATTTTTTTTATATTATTATTAGAGTAATCCATTCTAAGATCAAAACTAAATATCAAATTACAGAACTAAATGTCGACAGAAAAACAACTACTATTCTCACAAGGTTAATTGGTTTGGTTTGTAGCTCTACAGTCATTTTGTGCACACTTTAGGCTAATTAGACCGGGACCCACAGTTTAACGTGGATTCCGAACCACTAACAAATATCCATGCCCCGCCAGGATTCGAACTTGAAACCTGTGGTACCAAAGGCCAGAGAGCTAGCCAATTGGTCATCAGGCCGTTGTCACAAGATTAAGGATGAATTGGCACAAAAATATGAAAATTTCTCCTGATGGCGTTCAAAAAATACCAAAAAATGTGGCAACTGCCCTGATGTTGAGCTCACACTTCATCATGTTTTTGATTCCCAGCTGTTGCAGCTGCCATACTTTGTCTGGATAATCCCTCGAAAGAAGATTTATATTCCGAAGGGGCAATCTACATAGCCAATATTATTCGGGAGCAACACGATATTTGATTTGTTTTGTACTCTTCAGGAGATACGACGATAACAACATAGGAGTAATCACCGATATAAAAATATTTAAGGAACAATGCATTGGATATATATATATATATATATATATATATATATAGCAGGACAAATTGCAATTGATATTAATGGCTTGTTCTAGAGATCATATCTGATTTTGTTAACCTTTCACATTTATGTACTGTAAGGAAAGCACGACAGTACGAAAGTTCTGTAATAGCATCATTAATTCCTTTGAATGAATATTAATTTATTTAATGCCTTAAAGAATCTGTTTGGGCCTAATGACCGAGTGAGTAGCACTCGGTGCCACGGGATTTCGGGTTCGAGTCCCGATGATGCCATAGGTTTTTGTAGGGGTTCGGAATCCACTTTAAACTATGTAAATCCACGTAGGTCCCGGTCTATAACTTTAGAGTTTTGAGCTGACAACCTCACCCCCGAAAAAAAGTCAGCGTCACGGAGCCAAGTCAGACTTCTACCTACTGGTGTTTCATCACAACAAAAACTGCCCCTTTCTTCCATCAGAATACACGGGTGATGGACTTGGTCTAGATGTTTCCGTCTACCAAGTGGGATAAGAAACAACAACAGAATCTGTTTTTTCCTTTCTAGTAACTAAAATCGTAAATTTGTGTTGTTAGAGTTATGATCAATACATTTTTATCCCGTTTTTTATTTTAGAAATTCAGCCATTTGGATTGAAATCGGATTAGAAAAAGAATAAATTTCTCTTGACTTGTCGCCAGAATTTTAAAAATTACCATATGAAGAAATGATATCACTAAAATTTCTTCATTTTTACATATTTTGAAAAAAAATATTCAAAATCAATTCAAGTGATAAACAATAAATATCACACAGCTCCTCGCCAATCTTTTAAGAAAAATTGAATCCTTACCTGGCTTGTACACACATATCACCACAAGTTGTAATGCTATCAATAGCATTGTTAACCACAGTTTGGGGAATTCAGCTCCACTCTTCCAGCAATACCGTCTTCAGAGCATTTACATCTCCATGAGGAGGATGTCTATATGATTGCTCTTCCAAGATAGTCCCATATATTCTCTATCGGTTGAAGATCAGGAGACTGGCCACGATATTTACTGAATATTACTTTCAAGAAATTCGTCAGAGATTTGCTCGATGCGGACGAGCATTATCGTCCATAAATAAAGTCGTATCCATATGCACCTTTGAAAGGTCTTACAGAAGGCTCTAAGACATCATCCCGATATCTATGGGCGATCACAAATCCACTGTTGAAAACGTGTAGGGGTATCAAGCATTATTCCTCTCCATACCATCACACATCCACTACAGAAAGTCACGTTCCATAATGTTCGAGGGATAATTTCATGCTCATGACTCCCTCCTTCCAGACGTAAATACGTTTACTATCACATGTAAAACTAAACCTCGACTCATCAGTAAAGAGAACTTGGAATCAATGGTGTTCACTCCAGTTCTTGTGTTCTTTGCATCAATTGAAGCGATCCCTCTTTTGTCGTGAAGACAGTGAAACACACAACCTTGGCTTTCTGGCATAAAGGGCTTTTTCATTGCCTTCTATATATATATATACTTTGCCATGATACAGCAATTCTAATGGTGGCTGCAAGCTCTGAACTTAACAGGCGAGCAGTAAACTTAATGTTACTATGAGCAGTTATTGCCAGATATCGATCGTCTGAAGCATTTGTTATTTATTTACGACCTTGTCCAGGTTTTCTTACAGGAGGCTGATGGCAGCGCTCTGTACCACAGGTATCGATCCCGTTGGCCCATGGATGTTTGTAGTGGTTCGGAATCCACTTTAAGCTGTAGGTCTCGGTCTATGACCGTAGAGCGCCATGTGTATGCTCTATTTTTATTGCAAATTTTAGACTTTTGACTGGCCATGATCTTTTACAAGGACATCTTTGCCGTGGCCAATATTCTTGACTGTGATCTTTAGGAAATTTTAAAGATTGTACACAATTGACAAGCTGCCCTGAGCTCTCTGCTACATGATCTGTTGAATAGCCGTGGGCATAAGTGCCGCAAGTTTCAGGTTCGAGTGCTATGGATGTTTGGATGGAGTCCAATCAGAATTCTTCTCACCCACATCATTCTCAAACTCTAAAAGGGGCAACTCGACTATAAGGCACAGTGTTGTAGTAGTAGTCATTATAGACTATGGGGTCTGATGGCCGAGTGGGTGGTTGAGCGTTCGTACTACAGGTATCGGGTTCGAATCCCGGCGGTGCAAAGATGTTTGTAGTGGTTCGGAATCCTCTTTAAGCTGTAGGTTCCGACCTATGACCATCCAATCATTCATCCACATCATTCTCAAACTGTAAAGGCAACTCAGCTCTAGGCACAGTGACGTGGTGTGGTGTAGTAGTAATAGTAGGTTTTCTTATAACAGTCCCATTGTTTTGAAATTGTTTCCATAACGTAGAGACTATCTGTCTTTAAATATTCAGACATATTCTTCCATGATTGACCTTTGTCATGAACCTCATCTCCGGTGGTGACAAACATAAAAGGAGGAAAACATTGGCAATGCTCAGAGGTTAAAGGAAATCGTGAGAATTAAAAAGTCCAAACATTCAAAATTGAATTTAGGTAGGTCAGAGCAGAATATTCCTAGGTCTTTTAAAATTAGAGTTCGGTTCATGTTGTTCGATCTCTTGAATGGCCAGATGTTGCTGGTTGTCAATGTTATTGAAGAATATTTCTGAAAGTTTTTTTTTTCCAGTACTTTTTGAGAGGTAGCAGTGAGATGGATCCTTGAATATCAGCGTTTCTCATGAACTAGTTGGCATTCGTTATTTGTCTAATGGTCATATTTTAGCAGTAACAAACCGATTTGAGTCCTCACACACTGAAATCAAACGCTGTGTTGCAGAAATTCACTTTGCGCAAAGAGCTTGATTCAATGTTGGATGACGTAAGCCTAGATTTGCATATCAGGAACAGTTTGATAATTTTTGATTGGCCAATGCTAATTAGGCTTGTTTTTCATGCATTCCTTGCAAATAGGGATCACGTTGATTGGATATTTCATTGAATATCATTATTTTTAGTTATGCAAAGATAAATTTGGACATGAGTGTACATGGGTTTTATCATCATAAGTCAAATCAGCATCAACCTTCTTTTGACCTCTCTATCCACATTTATAAAGTTTTAAAATAGTATCTCCCATCTCGAATTTATTTCCCCCAATATTTATTCCATGAATAAAAAAAAAAAAAAATCACTCCAATAGAAAAGACTTCGGAATAATTCGGAATTCATGGAGGAATCGGACAAACGAATGTTGTATGTGGGAGGTAAAAATGTGCCCATGACATGAACTCAGAGATGACAAAAATAAATTAGAGTAAAAGAGAAAATATTATCAATAATTATAAAAAAAATACATCAATAATTAGAAAAATTAGTTTTTAATAGTTCTAACTAATTATAGTTAGAAAGTAAAACTATTTTATGAAAAATAGCTGAATATTCATTTCTTATCATCCAGTCTTTAGGATCATCATAGAAATACAAAGTTACAAATCTTTAACTTTTATTTTATTATTTGAGACTATGTATTCCTTGGCAACCCTAACCGTATTAAATTTATTCCCTTATGTTTTGACACAGGGGCCTGATGGCCAAGTGGATAGCGCTCGGTACCATAGGTTACTTGTTCGACTCCCGGCAGTGCTATGGGTGTTTGTAATGGTTCGGAATCCACTTTAAACCGTGTGTCCTGGTCTAATATGATCGTAGAGCGTTGCGGGGGTAATGTTACTCCGCATCCGTAGCTTATCTCAAAGCTACACGCACCTCCTGGGTCGTGGCAAGTGAGTAACGTCGGTGCGGCGTTAGCCTTAATTTTTAGGGGCCTGATGGCCGAGTGGCACTCTGCCGCCGCTCAGGTTGGATTCGAGTCCCGGCCGTGCTGTGTATGTTTGTAGGGGTTCGAATCCACTTCAAACCGTAGGTCCCGGTCTAATATGATCATAGAGCGTTGCCTGTTACTCCGTGTCCGTGGCTTATCTTCAAGTTACACGCGCCCCCTGGGTAACGTGAGGTGCAGCCCTTATGGCATAAAAAAGATCACCAAGGTGTCTAAGTATTTGCCAGCTGCAATTAGAAAAATGGATAATAAATATTATTACAATGTTCAATTGTTTTTGAATTTCAAAAATAAAGATGGAATGTACTTTTTTTAATTTAAAATTGTTAAATAAATTCATTAATATATATATATATTTTAATTTTAAAGCAAATATATTTTTACCAAATTTTATACTTTTTAACATGAATTTTTCAAGAATACATTCCTTTAAAACCCGCATAAACGCGTATATGAGAGGGAGAAAAAACATATAATGCATTTCTTAATTAAAAATATTTATTTTTCTTCTAGATTCAAATTTAACTTAATGAGAAATTAAATATTTTACAGGACATGACAACTTTGGAAAAGGCAGTTAACAACTACGTTCCAGTATTAAATCCTGCCAGTCGGGAAGTGGGAAAAAAAACTTCCGGACAGTCATGGACAGATGCAAAGTTTTAAAATTATAAAGGACTTTTCAATTTAGGAAAAAATAAACTAAAAACTTTTGTCATACAGCAATATTTATCAAAAAATTATTTTGTGTGGACATATGTTTTATTTATTAATATGCTTTAAAATTCATTTAAACAGCAGGATATTTAATGGCGATTGATAATATTCAAGCAAACCACATCACAACATATTTTCTTAAAATTTTTTGTAGTGAAAATGCAGGAATATAGATAATACAGACAGGGTAATTAAAAACATTATATGGTTTAGTAGATTCAATTCAAGAATGTACATTTGATATAAGATCGCTTAAACATTTAATTTATTTTATGTACATATTTATAAAACTGGGAACCTGATGGTCGAGTGACTAGCGCTCGGTGCCACAGGTTTCGAGTTCGAGTCCTTACGGTGCCATGGTTGTTTGTAGTGATTCGGAATGCACTTTAAACATTAGGTCTTGGTCTAAGAGGGCTCGTGAGCGTTGGGTTGACAACCTTACTTCATAAAAAGAAAAACATGTCTCGTCTCGTAATCTGCCAGCAGGCAGACGGCCTTGACCCAACATGGGGCTGCTGCGCCAATGATGAAGATGATTTACAAAACAAAAATTTATTGTTAAACTTGTCAGCGCTTTCCTCCAATTAGTTCTCCAATATAAGTAGAATTCCTTAGGGCCTGAATGGCCGAGTGTCTAGCGCTCGGTGCCACAGGTTTCGGGTTCGAGTCCCGCCGATGCAATGGATGTTTGTAGTGGTTCGGAATCCACTTTAAGCCGCAAGTTTCAGTCTCCTATGACTGTAATAGCGTCACGGAACAGAAGTCAGACTTCTACCTACGGGTGCTCCATCAGAACAGAAGCTGCACCCCTCCTCCATGAGGGATACAACAGCAAGTGAAATTCCCTATTGAATAAGTCAACAAGATTTTCCAGTTCCTTGCCTAGAGCGGTGGGCGTGGCCTGATTTAGACTTTTCACGGTCCATGATTACTACAGATTCATTTGTATAGAATAAGACTGGCTGATACAAATATATGCCCCCTTTGCGACTATGGCGTGCCATAACTGGAGATTCAGTTTGGCTATCTTGCTCTACGGTAATTTTGTGTACACTTTAGGCAAATTAGGAACTACAGTTTAACGTGGATTCCGATCCACTCCCAAACATTCCTGCCGTCGCCATGATTCGAACCTGAAGCCTGTGGTACCAAAGGCCAGAGCGCTAGCCAGTTGGCCATAACTGACAGCACCTTAGCATATGCCCTACTGTTCTTAACAGTTTCCCTTTTGTATTACTATCAATTGCCTTTAGTGATTTTTTTTTTTTTGATTTTTTTTTTGTCATTCTTTACTACTCGTCAACTAATGACTGAAAGGTTGAAGATTGGCTGAGGATAAACAAGTAATATATATATAAAAAAAAATTTAAAGTCAATTCCTACTTTTTTTCACTAATTGCAGAAAGTCCTTTATAAATAATTTTCATTCATTTTTTTTTAAGTTTATCTGGCACCATCTATTGGTAGATATAGGCAACTTAAATCTAAAAAAAAACTAAAATTAATTAATTAAATTGAATTAACAAATTAATATTTAAAATAAAACGGTATTAACATCCCTCCAGTTTCATCCACTACAAGTTCAAAAAAATGTATTTGAACTTGAGTGGATGAATAAAAAGTACCTTACTAATGATTCAAAATTTTAACAAGATATATATAGGAGAATGTGAACTAATAGAAGGAATTTGAAAAAAAAAAAAAAAAGTTTTCCAATATCTGGATTGAAAGATTGAAAACAAACAATCTGCATTATGGCAGATAGACTTACAAATAAAGATTAACTGAAAATATGTTTTATTTAATTTTATGCTTTACAAGACTTGTTCACATAAGTATGCACGTACATATATATATAATATTTGTGCAGCATTTTTTTTTTTTTTAATTTCCGGGTATCTTTCACCTAATTAGGAATATATTCAGGGAGTTCCTACTTCTCGATATTTTTTTTTTTTTTAAACTGAGTCATTCTGAAATAAATAAATTCTAGTTGAATCGCAGTCGGAGCTTTTTCAACTTCAAAGAAAAAAAAAAAGGTCCAAAGAAAAAAAAAAAAATTTCTTCTAATTCCAAAAACATGAAAAGGTTTATTGAATTCGTTTTAGATTTCTTCAATTTTAGAAGAGTATTGGGAAAACAGGAGCTTGATGGTTGAGTGGACGTGGTATTTTCTGTGTTTAAGATAGAAATTTAGATTTAATTTTTTAAAAACTCAAAAAATTGCAATGTATACTTACATTTTTGAATAAGTTATAAAAGAAAACAAGCCAGAAATATTATAACATACTGATTGGGAACAAGAAACTAATATTCAACTGTTATTAAAATTCCAAGAAAATGTTACACATTACTTCCGGACTGTTGCCACCATGCCTACCTACTATATATGGCATTGTAAGCAAAAAACAAAACCAAAAGACAAACTTAGTTAAAGTTTCTAGCGAACGACGGCAACCACTACATTGCTAAATTCTTTGCTCCATACATAGCTAATTATTTTTGGGCTGCACATAGCTTCATCATCATAAAAGCGTGTTGTCAACAATATTTAGCTGTGTGTAATCAAGAATTATAAATTAGCTATGTATATAGCCATCCATTATTTTATGCATATTAGCTTATTTATTTAAATATAAAAGCTGTTTTTAAAAGTTTATTTATTGTTTGAATAAATTACTCAGTTTTTAATTTTATTCAGAGATTCGTGGTCACAGGGTCAGTAAAAAATCATATCATTCGTGGTCACAGGGTCAAAAATCCAGTTTCATACACCTGTTTTATATATTTGTAGATATGTACAAAAATCAACATATCAATCATTGAAAATAAATAATATATAAAAATACTCAAATTTAATATTTCATGAATGATTTAAAAAACTTTACATTTATCAGACATTTTTAATTGATCAAAATATTTACAATAATCAGCATGCCTTATTTACAAAATGAATATCACCAGCCATCACAATTCTTAAAAAATAAAATAAATAATTTAATTAAAAAGCAGCTTAAAACTTTAAATTAGTGATGTTATAAATGTTTTTCTTAATATTAAATATGCAAAGCGTTTTTCTGAAAAAAATATAGCTTCTAAAAATCATAAATATTTTAACATTTAACAGAAATTTAACAATTGGTTTTATTAAACATAAATAACAGAAGTCAACCATAAAAATACTTTTTTTTATAATTTGGCTTCCTGTTGCACATTTTTTATATGCTGAACCACATCATAGATTGTAGTGTTTTGTTGTAAAAGAGCATTTATCCCATAAGGCTATACATCAAAATTATTATTAAAAAAACATCAGGGTTCCAAACAGCTGATGTAAATTCAAAGATTCTTACCAAATATTTAACTTAACTCTTTATTGCTGTAGAACAATCCATTAATCTCAAAAAAGATATGATAATTTGAGCCTAATATTGCAAAAGATTCATTACTCAAATCACAAGTGAATGATTAGTGGAGATTTGAAGGTGTAATAGGCACTCTTTAATCCAGTAATTTCAGACCACAATCGTACAGGATAGTCAGTCTAGTTTTAATAGGGATACCAAACTTAAATCACTCTAACTACAAATTTAAACATGTACATATTTAAAGCTGTCTGACTCATGGCAATGTGAGCTGCTAGTGAGCATTAGGACTGAAGTTCAATCTACTGGTGGCTTTGTTGTAGACACTGTTTCAAAAATCGAGGAGACTCTATGGCATTTGTGATGTTCAGTATCATGACTCGTTAGTCGGACTACCTGGTGGGAGTTTTTTGGGTTTTCCCTCATACAATATGCAAATTTGGGATAGTTCACTCTAAAAGTCCTTCCAGAAGGTACTGCCCTCCTTCTTCAGCGACATGGAGCAAAAGTAAGACTTTTACTTACAGGTGCTCCATCACAACAGAAATTGCTCTCCCTCTTCACTCCTTTCATGAGAACATGCCAACAACAACATATTTCATATGTTTAAGCACATTCTGAACTTGTTTACACACTGCAAATATTCGACAAAGGCAAGCAACATAGTGTCACCATCTGGAGATCAGTCACCAAAAGTCAAAATCCCTACGAAAAAGAAAGCTCGATCAGTGCCTGATTAAAGAGAGTTGCAAAGTTGTTTTCTGAGCGAGTGTGAACATAGTGTACAGGATAAACTTTGGCCAAAAGTGCCACCAGCACATGAAAATCTTGAGCCTGAGATAAAAAAAATAATGGTAACTTTGGTGAATACCAGAAAAATATTACTCCCACAACTGCACAAACAATTATTAAAAACTTCTTCATTGCCGTAATAGCCCCATGGTAGGCCAAGGCTGCCTTAGGAAGATTTTGGAGACAGGTTTGGTTTGGTTTGTCGTTCTACTGTCATTTTTTGCACACTTTAGGTTAATTAGACCAGGACCTACATTTTAATGTGGATTCTGAACCACTAACAAACAACAATGCCACTGCCAGGATTCAAATCTGAAACCTATGGTACCAAAGGCCAGAGAGCTAGCCAATTGCCCACCAGGCCGTTTTCATGACAGATGTTTTCTTTTTTTACGGGTAATATTGTCAGTTCTATACAAATGTTCTACAGTCATATTAAACTAGGACCTACATTTAAAGTGCATTCCGAACCACTACAGACATCCATGACACCGCTGGGACTTGAAACCGAAACCAGTGACACCAAGAGCCAGAGCACTTTATTAAAAATTAAGGCATCAAATCATGAGAAATTTTAATATTTCAGATAATAAAACAAGTGAATATTATTTATTCAATACATGCAACTTTTATATGAAAAACACACAATTTAAAATAACTCTTTGTATAAAGAAGTAAAAACTCACAGTATAAAGAAGTACATATTTAATACAATAGTATAAATTTAAAATTCTTAATCAACACATTTATAAAATCTCAATATGATTTTTTTATAATACATTCATAATTGTGTATTATAAAAATTATTTAATATTTTTAATTTAAAAACTAATATTCTAAAATCAGATAGTATTTAACTGTAATCATAAAACTAACATAAACGAGAGAAATTTTAAAATTGCAATAACTAAAGCAGAAAAAGTGAGTGAATATTATTTTTCCAAATGCATGCAACTTTATATGAAAACACACTAAAAATACATAACACAAACTCTTAGAAGCTGGTTTATCTACATTTCTAGTTTTTAATACATGTATATACATTTTTAAATGCATAGAATACAGAAAATTCCATTTATGTAGCAATTATTTATTTTTTATGTAATTATAACAGAATACATTTGATAAATTTTAAGCTAATGCAAATTTTAAGGTATAATTGGAAAAAAATACTTTAAAACGATGGAAAGACAACACAGTTAATTTTAAAAAGTGATATTTAAAAATAAATCCTAATAGCTTAATAGTTTAATTTAAAAAAATCAGAAACTGATTTAAGAGCACTTCTAATTTTTAATCACACATATATTTCTTTTTAAAATGCATACAAATTTATATCACTAAAATGATCGATATAAAAATATAATGAACAAGTGGTAAACAAAGTATAAAAGCAAGTAAAGTATAAAAAAAAAAATATAGTTATAAATAAATGATTATCATTCAGAAATAATAAGTTAATAAATAAGCATATCTTTAATTTAAACAAATAAAATTATTTATTTCATTTTATTAAAATAAAATTTATGATTATTAAAAAACAATTGTCCCCAAGTCAGGAAAGTATAAAAAAATGTATTTTAGGTATAAAATGGAAATACTTTTAATTTAACACTCTTTTTTCAGATTAAACTTTCACAAATAAAATATTATATAAATTAAATTTTTAAAAATTAAAATAATTTAACTTTCTTGATAAATATCAAAAATTTAAATGGAATTTTATATGTACTACAAAAACAATAATTTAAATTCTATTTATGTCTTAATACAAAGAAATTAATATCCACAAATTAAAAATAACCAAAAAGTCAAATTTCTGATTTAAAAAAAAATCTTATTGATTTATGAAAAATTTGAAATAAGAAAAATAATGTAATGCAAGTAACAATTACTTCATTTTAAAAGTGAAACCAATGTTAGATGTAAATATTTACAGATATTTGTAGAAAAATAACAGTGATAAAAAACTACACACATATAAGATACCACAATAAATGCAATAAAAGATGACAAATGAGCAAGATTCTGCTATTAGTATTTGCTATCTTTGTAATATTTGATCTCCGTCTTTTGATGTATAAAATAAGTAAATTTTATATGATAATTCAGGTCCTATGCGACGTTGTGTTCCTAAAGGACCATAATTTCTTCTCACCTAGAAGAATATTAAATTTAATTAATATGATGAACTGAATATAATTCTAAAAATTAGAAAATATAAACATTTAAGTAAATAAAAGTTTTTGACATTCAATTTTACGGTTTAACAATTTATAAATTTTTAAAAACCAAAGCATTTAAATAAAGATAAGGGAGCAATTATTGATATTATTTTAAAAAAATGTTATTAACTATCACCAAATATTACTGATAATTATATCAATTAATTAACAAATAACAAATTATTGTTAAAAAAATGGAAAAAGTACCATTCTGTGTAATTATTTATTTTATAAGCTAACTTGAAACTAATCATTCAAAATAATTTACTTTGAATACACTAGTAAAAGATAGTACTTTAAAAAAAATCACATTTATTCATAAATCATTAATTTTTTTATTTGAAAATATGATACAAAAAAGTTAAATGAAACATTCAAATATAGTAAATAGTCAGCACAAAGAAACAGTAAAATCTCATGCAGTGTTTTTTTCTTTCCCTTTTTTTAAATATTATTCTTGGTATACATTTTTCAATTGATATGTTAATTTAGCATATGTTTTTTTATAATAAATATGTTTACAAAAATCATGAACATGTCAATTAATATGAATATATTTTGAATTAAATTATATATTTTTCAATTAAATTTCAAAGTGTGAAACAGCTTTTTACAGAAAATATTAAAAATGGTTTATTTCAAATAGCAAAACAGATTTACTCATTCCATAAAATTTACAGAAAATTATTGAAATATTAATTTGGATCTTCTGTCAAATGATATTAATATTTAAAGTTTTAAAATTAAAAAAATAATAAATTTTGTCAGCAATTTGACATTTCAATAAATGGAAGACTAATATTTGATATTAGTCTTCAAATTTTCTAATGTACAAGGTTTGTTTTAGAACATGACATCTTCAAATGATCAAAAAAAAAAATGGGCAAAAAATGTATTATAATTTAAACATTGTTTTGTTTACAAAATAACAGTTCCTCTTACTAACTATCAGACGGCAATAGTTTTTACGTCTAATCTTTTTAAATTAATTGTTTGAGTGAATTATAAAATCATATTTATCTAATTGTAAGTCAATTATTACAATGCCTCAGTTCATGTTACAAACTTTCAGATGGCATTAGTTGAAGTCATGAACTAATCTTTATTGCTTATGTTTTTATAATCTAATCAAACAATTTTAAACATCAGTTCCTGCACCAACTATCAGATGGCATTAATTTCTAACAGAAATTAATCTTTATAGTTTAAAATGAATTGTTTGATTAGATTATAAAATCACATTTCTCTAATTGTGTAAGTCAATTATAATAATGTCAAAAAAAAAAAAAAACAGAATTGACACAAAATTCTTAATAAGGTATCAAAGCATAACATTCAATGTTAAATTTAGCAATTGGTTTAAATTGTATCCCCTTATTTTAAGAGGAACATATTTTTAAAACAGCATATATAAAATGCATATACAAGAATTTAAAGTACACAAAATTGTTGATAAAATTAATGTTTAATTTCAAATAATTATTTAGAGTGAATGCAAACATATATGAAAACAATACCTTGTTAGAATAGAAAGTAATAAAATTAAGTGTAAAGTGTCATTAAATGTGTATTTTAAAAAGTGTATCTAGATCCTACATGAATTTATAAAAACTACAATAAAGTACCAAGTAAAGAAATACGCATAAAAATTAATTACCACAATGTCCTGTAACAGAGTTTCTGCTTTTTTTAAGGAACTGCATTCTTTATAAGCCTAAAGAATAAGATTAAAAAAAAAAAAAAATACATATATAAAGAATATAATTAATCTTACAAAATATGTTTCTTCATATAAACCCATTTTCCTTTAAATAATAAAACAGCTGTTTTAAATATTTTTCATTCAACAAGAATTTTTTAATAATAATTTTGGTTTCAGAAAATTGTTTATTAATTAAAAGATTATTTTGTAATAATAATTTGTTGTAAAATGTCTTAATTGCACTTAATATGATTTATAAGTTTTGATTTTAAAGGTTTCTTTTTGGATTGGAAAAATTATCAGCACATATTTTTTTATTATAAATTTATAAAAAAATTATTCATGTTACATACAGAAATATAAAAATAAAACCTATAAAAATAAGATATTATGTTAAAGAAAACAAATTATTTATATTAATTACACAAGAAATAAATATTAACAAGGTTTTCTTAAACAATATTAATACATAAATGGAAATTTATGAACTTGTAATAATTACAATTAAAATAAAAACTATAGAAAGAAAACAGTTTCTATCACCACAGATTACATTGTATCTTAAGTATAACAATTATAAATTAATTGTATCTTAAATTATTAACATTGTATCTTAAAGTATAAACAATTCAAGTGTATCAAATTTACTAAAATAGAGAAAATAATTTTTAAAAAATAAACAATTTACAGAATATTTTAATATAAAATACATTTTCAATTTTAAAAATTACTTTTATAAGTGACTGTGGAGAAGGGTACTCAGATGTAATAGCTTCTGCTACTTCAGGACCAACATTATTAAACTGCTGTATTTGCTGCTGCCACAACTTCAAAAATCCAGATCCATCTTTTCCAATTTTAACAGGACAACTACTATCAGCATCAGCATACCATGAAAATGCTTGGCACTTTTTGAGCATGTTTTTCTCTCCTGAGAAAGGATATAATAATATGGAAATCATCAATAATTAAAAGAATAAGTACATTACATAATGCTGATTATTTCACTATGGTTCCACAAATATTGATAATTTTGTAAACTTTCTGATAAATAATCAGATGCCGATATTCTCACAGACATTATACAATATTCACAAAAATACATCTAGTTTTAAATCTATATAAAAATACCTTTTAAGATAAATATGAATTGCATAATTGTAAAATTTGAATATTTATACATGGAATTCATTCAAATATGAAAAATATACAATATGTATATTTTTTTAAATCTTAAAGTTTTTATTAAAAACTTTTTTTTATATAGAAAATCTGCAATATAGTAAGACAATATAT
Organism: Caerostris extrusa; assembly: GCA_021605095.1. Taxonomy (NCBI): domain Eukaryota; kingdom Metazoa; phylum Arthropoda; class Arachnida; order Araneae; family Araneidae; genus Caerostris; species Caerostris extrusa. Next base: position 35,772 of record BPLR01006508.1, read on the forward strand.
TCAATATACAAAATAAAAATTTATATATAATAAACACAAAATACTCAATAAAAAATATTAGACAGATAATACATAACAACCTCTCATAAAATTATATATATTGTGGGAGATAAAGAAAAGTGGAATATATAATTAATTACCTATTGTTAATTAAAATTTTAATTGTAATTTGAAACTAATGGCATATAATTAAAGTTAATTAGGAAATTAATGTAAACATACATAACTTAACATAATAAACTTCAATTACTTGAATGAATATATATATATATCTCTTTCCCTTTTATGTATATATTTGAAAGTCCAAGCACAATTTTATGCATAGTTCCTATACATAAGAAATCTATTTCATACTTTGTTTTATATATATATATATATATATATATATATTGAAAATGTATTTATGAATATGAAATACTATTATTTTGGGCCTGATGGCCGAGCGACTGGCGCTCTGTGCCACAGGTTTGGGGTTTAAGTCCCAGAAGTGCCATGGATGTTTGTAGTGGTTCAGAATTTACTTTTAACAGTAGATCCTGGTCTAATATGACAATACAGTGTCGGGCGTAAGGTTCACAATCCTACCCCGTAAAAAAGCCATCTCCTGTCTTGAAATCTATTAGAAGGCTGTTGGCCCAACTATGGGGTTGTTGCACCAATGATGAAGAAATACTATTTATAACTATGCAAATGCTTTAAATTCAAATAACTTTTTTTCAAACATTTCCTTTTTTTATATTAAATATATAAACATAACAGAAAAAGTAAAAACACAAATTTTAATTTAATCCACCCCGACGACTAAATTTAACACGTTTTTCACCACATCTAAAATCATTTCTATGATATATACCCCATAAAAATTTAACAGTACCACTATTATTTGAGTTTTTAAAAATGCCAGTTTTGTTGAAATTTAAAAATAAATACAAAAATTTGCCCAATAAAAAATAAAAAAAGGAAAATATTTATGCATAAATGTGATTTTACCTTCAGGAGCTTCAGCAAGAGCTTTTGAAAAACGAGCTAGCATTTCTCCAAATTCACGCATATTGTTTCAAAAAACTGAAATGACAAAAGCCTTTAAATTGAACTTCAGTAGCAACCTAAAAAAAATTAAAAATAGTTTTACAATTAAAATTCAATTTTAAATGCTTTAAAAAAAATTTATGATTATAAATATACAGCTTTAATCATGGTTTCATTTTCTTTAATTTTCATAGCACAGCTTAAAAACAGCTTTAATTTCATTCACAAATTTTTATTTTAAAAGTTAAATATATTTTAGCAAAATAATAGTACTACATTTCTATTTATTTTAGAAAAATATGCTTACAAAAATTTTTTCCAAATTTGCAATTACTAAAGTTAAGCTTTGTATATCCTTTATATTGAGTCCCAATGTTAAAGCACACAAAAAGTACTACAGAAAAGTTTTCTATTTATTTTATAAAAATTTTTAAATAATAACAACAATAACTATTTTAGCCTATTTAATGAAAAGTTTATGCAAGTTTTATATAAACAAATTGATTAAATATTATATCATCTAAATTTTTAGTAAATGTTTTAATTCATTATAATTATAAATAAATAATATAATTGAAGTTCCAATATATAAGCAGCAGCACACAAAAACAGTAAACAGAAAAGTCCTCATTAAAACACATATCCTTTTAATAAATTTCATTTTTTAAATAATAACAACATTTTGCTGGTTCATAACTATTTTAGCCTATTTAATGAATAGTTTATAGCAAATTTCTATATAAAAATGAAAGTCATTTAACAAATTGATTAAATATCTTTTGAATAGTCTGACAAAATATACAACAAATTTCTACAATTATAAATTTAAATGTTTTACTTCATTATAATTATAAATGAATAATATAATTGAAATTGATGAGTATATAATTTAAATTTTCTATTATTTATCCTATTCAACAGTTGCAAAGTATTTAATTAAAACATAATTTTATAAAACGGAAAATTACCTCTTCAGCGACTGTCTTAGAAACTTGTCTATACATCTTTTTTAACTCAGGATTACACATCACACTTTCTTTCACAGATCTGTAAAGTAAAGCATATTGAATACAAGGAAACTGAATAACAAAATACAATATTAAAGAACGTAATTGAGCTTAAAAATGCAATAGATGTTTTTTTTTTTTTTTTTAATTATTATTATAATTTCAAATCAATTAAGTAAATTACTTAAATTTAATGCTTTTAAAACTATTAAAAGCAAAAATTTTAAATATGTCCCAGATTCATTTCATATAAAAACTTTGATAAATTAAAATATTTTATGGTTGTTTAATTTATTCAAAAAAAAATTAGACAAGAGGTATTTTTTTTTTTTTTTTTCCTGAGGAGAAAGTTACAGGAAAAAAAAGAAGAAAGAAATTGCTATTACTTAAAATTTTTACCAAACAATTATATTAAATGCCTTTTCCTATCTGTTATAAATAATAATTTTAATTATTATTATAATATTTTAGCATTATTTTTAATTGTAATATCTTTATTGTATTTAAGCACAAACAGTACTGTTCTTTTCTTGTTTTGGCAACTTTCTCCCCCCCCAATAAATTACTCATTTAAGTTCATTTTTTTATACATAAATAATTGCAATATAAATTAGCCAAATTAGATTAAGCAACATTTTAAGAAATACCATCTATTATTATTATTTTATTTGAATCATTTTAAATTTAGAAAATATAATACTTAAAAGTATCATGCTTCATACACTGATCTTATCAAATTTCTCAAAAAAAAAAAAAAAAAAAAAAAGAGAAGGAGATTAATTAAAATTAATAAAAAAAGAGAAGTATTTTATTAAAAACAGTATTAAAAAAAAAGAAATTGTTTATCTCTTATAATTAATATTGTTTTACATATAATTTTTGCTGGCAAAAACTCTCATAATAAAGTACATAATTAAAAATATGAAATAATAGTTAGAATTACCTTTGATATTTATCGAAGCCCACAACAACTAATGTTATTTCCATACCCAGTATAGAATTCACATTAGAAACATAATCTAATAGAGTGATATCAGTACATGGTTTACCTTTAGATTTCTGTAGAAATGTTTTTAAATATTAATGTAACATATTATGAAAAGCAATAACTTAATTAAAAATAATATGCTTTATAAACTTCAAGGTAACATTATATTCTAGTAAAAGTTAGAAAACAATAATCACAAAATAGTTAACAAAAATAAATTAGTTAATTAAAAATTTATAGATTAATTAATTAATTAAACAAATAAATATTTTTTCCCTTTTTTGAAAGAGGGATTAAAAGCAATCAGTTGATTTTTAATAATTTTCCAAATTTGAATATACATTTATTTGAAATACATAATAAATATATTACAAATAACTCAATCTAAAATATTTCTTATCGCATAAGCTTTACACAAAAGTGTATCTAAATGAAATAAAGAAATTTCCAAATTTTTTGATAATATCTAAAAAATTTCCCAAAATTTTAAGATAATAATAAATTTGTTATATATGTAAATTTCTAATATATAGAGAGACAGATATTTTTTTCATCAATATGTTGCACAGAATTCATAAGATGCATATTTTAAATTTTTAAAAACTCATAAAAATTACTGAAAAACTAACTTTTCATTATGGCATATATATATTTTAAATTTTAAATACTTGAGATTTAAATTTAAGTTGAAGAAATCTTTAAAATCATACGTAAATGATTTTTTAATGATTTTTCTTTTGACTTTTAAAACAACTAACAGTTACTAGTAAATAAATATATATCAATTAATTGCATACAGAAACAAGTTTTACAGAAAATTAAAGCCATTTATGAAATTATTATATGAATTATAAAGATGTCAGTTATTTCATTAAAAATAGGTTTTCCTTTTTTAACAGGAAACATGGAAACAGGTACAACAGATTAATTTATATTAGATTATTTACAAATTTAAAAGTGTATAAAAATAACTTTAAAAACATAGATTTACACAATTTATTAAAATTTTGGAAAAATTTAGTAAAATTGATGTTTTTATCTAAATTTTCTTACCTGCATGGACGCATAAGCCATTTTAATAAAGTTTTCACATTGAATAAGAATGACTGAAGTATTTTCCATTTGTTCCAAAACTTTTTATAACCTAAAATAATATCAACAAATAAAATACACTAAAATATTAATTTTATTTAATAATCACTTGAAAATTTTACATTATATGCTAATTTCTGAAAAATAAAATTTATACAACTTAAATTAATAGTATACACTACAAAATGACGTAATTTTATTTTGTGGTTGCATAATTATAACTTTTATGATTACGTAAATTATAAACTATAGTAATTTTATAAAAAAAATTTGTCAGTTAAACTGTTCGTAAAAATATTTTAAACTTGAGTATTTTTACAGTCAAAATTATTAAAGATTTCTAGTATGAATGCATTAGTAAGAACAAACTTATATCATAATAATTTATTCCATTTTAATAAAGCTAAAAATATGCATATATTTTAGTAAATTTATAACTTGTGTAATAATATTTTTTTTTTTTTTTTTTTTTAAATTTCACGACATAAGAGAGAAGAAAAATTTTAAAACACATATCTATTCATTACACAATTTAAATAAGCATACTTTGCTTTTCTCTATAAAAATATAGAGAGAAAATTGCATATTAAATAAAAACAGTTCATTCCACACATGCTCGGATAAATGAGATACCAAAAGACTTAATATATTTCATCATTAAATACAAAACATTAAAAAATGATAAATAATTCTGAAAAAAGCAACAATAATCAAAAAAAAAAAAATTCAATAAATAAAAATTTAAATATCAATTAGCCATGAAAATTTATAATATTAAATATTTATAAATATTTTTAAATAAATATTTTAAATTTTTATTTTAATTGCTTATAAATATTTTAAATTTTTAGCTGTTAATTGTTATCACAGAAATGCACTAAAAAAAGAATAATTTCAAACAAAATCAATTTACATGATTAAAAATAGAAATGATTGAATACTGACAATGAGAACTAACTTCATTATTTTCAACTGTAGCATCTACAACTTGCCTACACCAGATCACAGACATATTAACCGAATTTTCTTCAATGTTGTATCGTAAATTTGACTCGTCTAACACACAAAAAATATCTTCACTTTCCTTTTCATAAATTATGCTTTGATCTATATAAATTTTCATTCCCTAAAAATAAAATAAAAATTTATAAATGTCATTTACTTTATTATTAAAATAAAAAAAAATATGGTCATAATAATAATAAAAATATTTTAAATGAGATCTTAAAATTGCAAAGTGAAATTTTAAACTCTGTTAAATAAATTTGATAAATAACATTTGTAAATAATGAATAAATATATGAAAGCAAATAATACTGACATATTTTTTACTACCGTGATGAAGTGTTTATGAAGAAATAGTTGCATATTCAAAAGTTTAACTAATTCTTTAATTATTTAAAAATGACTTAAAAGTCTTTTACTTTAAAGCATTTAATATACTAATTAATTAGATACATGAAATTAGAAATATTAACAAACTTTTCATTCAAAACTCTATTGAAGGGGCCTGATGGCAGAGTGACTAGTACAAAATAGAAAACTAGATAGATTTGACTTTGGGCGATTGGTGCCACAGGCTTTTCGGGCAGTGCCATAGATGTTTGTAAGCAGTTCAATCTGTGTGAAGCGCTGGGCGTAGGGCAACAACCCTACCCCGTAAAAAAGAAAACAACCTCCTACAGTAGGCAGACAGCCTTGGCCCACTATGGGGGCTGTTGCATCAATGAAGAAGAAAACTCCATTGAAATTCTGAGAAATATTTTATTCTAAATAGATCACAATTATCGTAAAAGAATAAGAAATTTTAAATTTTATTTACTTTTGCTATTATTTATACAATTATCTTAATACAAAAAAAAAAATGAAATTGTCATTCACATTATTAACTTTAAGAATAACTAAGTTTTTATATGAATTTCAGAAAATTAAGTGTTAAAACAAAAATATTTTATGTAAATTAATGTTTAAATATGCAACCTCTTTTATTGTTTTATTAAATATAAAAATACTTAGTTTATTTTTTTTAATTCAAATCTGTATAGTTACTATTAATCAGATTCATTGATATTGCATATAATTTTTTTCTATAATAATATCAACATATGCTTAATAAAGAACATTTGTTAACATAACTATAGCAGTAGAAAAAAAAAGGTGTATTGACAAAAATAAAAAAAAATATATATATTATAACCTCAGTGAAAAAATATTGTGGAGATACTAATAATTTTTTTCACTACTTTAATAAAATTTCATTAGAATTCCTTTTCTTGAAAAGGATTGTATGATGTTAATTAAGAAAAATTTTCATATAAATTTACCTTCAAACACTCATCAGGTCTTTTACTTTTTTGAATTTCTTTCTCTGATGCTTTTAAAGCTTTCATCAAATTCTTTTCTTTCATCTTTTCTTCTTTTAATTTAATTTTTTCTTGTTTTGCAAGTTCTTTTTTAAGATCCATATCCTGTATAAATATAATAAATACTTTTAAAATGAATAATAATTAGAAAATAATTTTAAATGAATAAATTACAAAATAATTATTTTGCCTTCATAATTTAAAGTTATTTTATTAACTGATTTGATGGATATATAAAATATTAAAGAAGTTACGATTTTTCAATAGATAAAATCAATTTGATTCTTTTTCTATATAGATAGTATATCTCTTCTTACAGCTGTATGCATTAAGAAATTTATTCACTTTATTTTGATTTTAATTATCTAATTTAAATCAAACAACGTAACAAAATTTTTAAAACTATATGTATAGATAAAAATTTATTTGCAAGAGTTTTAATGCCTCATATGTTAGAAAAAAAAATATAAAATAGTTACCTGTTTTACTTTGGGTTTTTTTGCATTAGTAGGAATAGTACTTGAACTTTTTTTTAATTCTTTGTCATTATCCCTAAAGTTCATACCATAACACTCCTTCAATAAATTGACCAACTAAAAAAAAAAAGAGTTAATACTACTATGAAAATCATTGCTCAATATATAATTTACTCACAAATTCTAATCCAGACATATTTAATAAAATCAAAATCATAATTGTATTAATTTTTTGTTTTTCTTGTATTGAAAAAAAATTTTTTTAAATATTCTATTCTTAAAAAAAAACTTCACACAAAAAATATTTAAATAAAGCTAGATTCTATCAACACTTATTATTACTGAAGAATCAATTTACAAATATACCTTTTATATGTTGCACTTGGCAATATAAAATTTGAAAATATTTATATTTGCAGAAATATTACAATTTTAATCTCAGTATCCCTCTAAATCCTGACATGCTTCCGATACAAATAAGTTGTTCACCTTTTTCAGAGTAAACTTTCAATCCTATAAAGATCAGATAAAATTGCTTGTTTTCAGAAGTAACAGATATATCTGTCCAAACTTGGTTAAGGTTGTCCCCATTCAGCCATCCCAGTTTTCATCTCAATATGTTTTAAGTTCTTCCTGCCTTAACATTTTTTTATTTATTGTAAATATTTTCACCACAAGAGAATTATGTTGTCATTTTCAATAAGTGAAGTATTCCTAATTCTTTTCGTACATGTTCCTGTTTCTTTTTACATGTTTGAAGCCAAATTTTTAAATGATTATGTAAAGCTATTTGCTGAAAAGGTGATAAATAATCATCATTTTATTAAAGAACTTTGTTTATGGTTGGCATTTAGTTTTGAAAGAAAGATTCATGCATTTTTCTTCTAATAGCATTTTTTTTGTCAAAGTCGTCAGCATCTTCAATGATCCTTTTGAAGGTTTGATGTAATATAATGCATCCTCACATTTGTAGTCCGAATAATTCGGAAAAGAGAAAAACTTTAGTTACACTGGTAGCATATACTGCATTTTCAACTTCATCCATTTCCAGCATCACATTTTCTCTGCTTTGAGTAAAAAGGTGATTTTTAATGCCTTCTTTTTTTTTCACAGGACTGATGATCTTTTTGCTTTCTTTCTCCATTTTTGTTCTACAAAAGTTAAATCAATGGAAATAGTAGTATAAAAAAGCAGCAAAAGACTGCATTCATTATCATATTCTGTGAAAAACGGATCATTTTTTAATTGGACCTAACACCTCTTTCTTCAGTCACCAGTTCTTGCTAGTCTGTTTATTTTCAGTTTTCTTTTTGAAAATGTAGTAGAAAACAGAGTCGACTGAGATTATTGCATCTGATAGGGGGTCAAATAAGACACAAATTTTGTAACGCAAGATTTGAGAAATTACAACCTATTTTTCAATGTACCTATGATATAACATTGAAAAAGTAAATTATCTTTACTGAAAAGAAAAAAATCTTACATCAGGCTGTTCATCATGTGAACATTCATTAATTTTTGGTTTCATTTCATTCATTTTATCACTTGAATCTAGTTCTGCATCATCTGACCCAGAATGCAACCTTTTCTTTAATGGGCAAGCAGATATTGGCCTATAAAGTAGAATAAAGAATAATTCATCCCTATTCCTTGAAAAAAAAATATAAACAATAAAAAAATAAATAAAAATTGAAAAACATCTCAAAAAAATTTATGTATAAATTCATTAAAATGATATCAGTGCAGAATATATTTTACAAGTATAAGTTAAAATTTATATATATATAACCATTTATATAAGTTTTTAACTGATATCACTGAAGTATATATGTATATATTAATCCAAATTATATAATCAGAGGGGTATCAAAATAATGGAAACACCTGTGAATAAAGTGACATTTTTTAATGCACTCGTAAGCATTAAAATATAATAATAGCTACCAGTTTTTAAATAGAAATGTATATATTTTGGTAGTATGTGGTATCTTTATTGAAGTTCCGTAAGTCTTGGATTTATTTTCAACGCGTCAAATGCCGGACTGTTCAGACTTTCAAGAAAGCCAAATTGTAGGAGCCAGTCTAGCTGGAGCAAGTGTAACCAAAACATCCCAACTTTCAGGTGTTTCTAGAGGTCCAGTGTCTAAAGTCGTGACAGCATACACACAGCGTCACAAGACAAGCTCGACAAAGTCCGGACAGGTATTAAGCGGATTGTGATGTTTCAAAACCGAACAACTGCAGAAAAAGTGACAGCACAGCTCAATCAGCACTGGATTCTCCAGTTTCAATCATTACAGTTAGAAGGCACCTTCATAAATAGAACATTTACAACAGAGCAGCAATTCCCAAGCCACTTGTAACAGATGTTAATGCCAAACGTCGTCCACAGTGGTGCCACACTCCAAAAACTTGGTCGATTGGTAAGTGGAAGAAAATATTATGGTCTGACGAATCGTCTTTCAGACTTTTCCTACAACAGGACGGGTGTGTGTTTGGAGGACACCTGCACAAGTGTATGATCGTGATTCTCTCCTTCCAACTGTCAAGCATGGAGGTAGATCTGTCATGATATGGGCAGCTGTGTCGTGGTTTTCTACTGGACCAATCATAACGCTGGAAAGAAAGGATCACTGGGTAGAAGTATAGAGAAATTTTAGCTGACCATGTCCATCCTATGATGCAAACTTTGTTTCCTGCAGGAGATGGAATTTTACAGGATGATAATGCACCCATCCATGCAGCAGGACTTGTACAATCACAGTTTGATGAACACGAGGATGAAGTTAAACATCTACCCTGGCCAGCAGGGCACTCGACCTCAATATCATTGAACCGTTATGGTCTATTTCAGAGCGTTCAATGCAGAATCGATATCCTCCACCAGCATCTCTCCCATAACTTTCACAATATCTTCATGAAGAATAGTAGTGCAATATTTCTCTAACCACTATTCAGCATTTGTATGAATCGATTCCTAGGCGAATCCAAGCTATATTACATGCCAAAGGCAGACCTACACCATACAAATAAAGGATTCTTTATAAATATATGGTGTTTCCATTATTTTGATAACCCCCTGTATATTGGTCACTTAAAACATTACAATTACACAATATACTACATATTATCATTATACTTAATTTTATATATTACTCATACATAAAATTAAGCACAATGATAATATTTAGAGAATTATTTGATAAATGAAGTTTTACCTTTCCAAGTAGAAATTTATTTTAAGATAAGAAATTTTTTTCATAATAACGAACATCCGTTAAAAATAAAAAATTTTATAGTTAAAAAAAATGTATTAAAATAAAGACTTAATTTTACTATGATTTTTATTGCATATTTTTCCATGTTAAAATTTTATTATGCTTAATGCATATTTTTAATTAATCTTTTTGTCTAAAATGAGCAATTTTGATATAATTGCAACCCCTTCCCCTAACAAGTCGCATTCAATCCAGCAAGGTGCAGTAGGTTGCCTTAAGAAACAACGGAACTTATTTTATGTGCCATTTGAGCTATTTATCGCCCCTTTGCCCCAAAAGCAGTACTTAGAGATGGGATCAATTCTTGCAATTCGCCCACAAACATAGTATACTCTTACATGGTATGTTTCTCTTTCTGTGTTTCCAAAAACAATAGCCTTTCTTTAAGAGACAGACATTCATAATGATCCTCATTGTCCGATAAAGTAATATCTACGACATTACATTCACCTTCCATATTAATTACAGCCTTTTATACGCACACAAGATAATAAAATTAAAGGAAATGACAACTTAAAAAGTAATATTTCACGAAATGTCATGTAATGACATTTTTCATGTACGCATTAATTCCTTTCTGGCGCCAATAATTGTCAACAAATATAAACAGAGAAGCAAATAATAGAGTTGAGTTGCAAGTTTTGTGGAATAAATATATATATATAGTCCGACCACACAATTAACACTTGAGACGCATCTACAATTTCAATTTTCCTACAATTAACACCGTTGTAAAGATCCCAATTAATATCTGAGAAATATTTAAAACAAATTTGCAATTTTTTTTAGAAACAAGTTTATTAATAATTTTTGTAGAAGTTTATAAAATGGATTTTATTGAAATATATTAAGATATAATTTTATCTGAATACAAATTCGGAAAAAAAAAAAAAATGAAATAAATCATGAAAACTCAATTTATTTTGATGCATTGCGATGGAAAATTATTTCCACTTTTATACACCATATTATTTTTTTTAAAAAAATGCTTTTTAATAAGTTATAATAGTTTAAATGCAAATAATTTGAAATAGAAATTGAAGGATAAATTAAGTATTTTATTTAAAGAATTAAAATATTTTAAATGCAATTAAAGTGCAGAATGTTCTTTATATTATATTATTTATTTTCTAAGTATTGTATTTTATTTTAAAAGTATTCTATTTCTATTTTTCATTGTGAAGTAAATCTCTGAGATTTGTATTCCGCATTTTGTTGAATGCGTATGTTTCATAACATCAATTTTAATTTAATATCACTCAGTTAGAATATATTATTTCGATTTCATTTTCAAATCATCTATATATTCTGTTTTTGAAAATTTCAACTCATAATAATTATTTACATTTTGATATTTGATGCTTATGTGTACAATGTATATATTATAATTTATATAGAGACTAAAATATTTTTAGTTACATAATATGATTGTAAAATACATAAATATAACTACATTTATTATTAATAGCACCATTAAGAAACAAAAATGTTGTGTAAATTTTCATACGCAATTCTAGATTATAATATTTTAAACATTTCTCGGTCGTTGTGTAAAATTAAAAAATAAATAATAAAAGTAGTTATGTTGGAATATAATTAAAGTTTTAATAGTATTACAAGAATATTTATATTTTATTCGTATAAAAATTTGAATAAAATATGTTTGCTATCACAATAATTTCAATAGAAAGAATATTTTTTAATAAATAAGCACTTTTAGACCGATTCCTTTTGTTCAGTTAATTCGAATGCTAAACGTGTTTTATTTCTAATTTTCTTTTTATTTATTTTCAAATTTTTGTTTTTAATTTACGTTAAAATCATATTATAATTTTTATAAATAAATAAATAATCTTTTAATAAAAGGACATTTAATTATCTTTTATTTCTTCTTGATTCAAAGGGCAATAAACCAGCGCTATGTTTCAAACGTTTAATAATGAAGCAGCTGGAGGCCAATGATCTACAGTAAAAGAATCCTAAGCGTGATGTCACAAGCTCTGATCCAATAGGACAAGGTGCTTATAACTCGAATTACACACTCAAATTTGTTTCTCTAGCACCATCAGTAAAATTGGGTTAGGAGTGATATCATTAGATCTTAAAATGGTTGATTTGGCTTGAGTTTCTGTAAAGCAATTGTAAATTGTTTTTATTTTTGATGCAACATTTTTCACATATAATTACTTATTCATCCACACATTAATTATTTGGAAAAATGTTTCCTTTCTTATTAAAATTACAAATTCTTCGAAATCCCACAGAACATTTGCAATTATATAAAGTTTACGGTTCAAGAATGTTTGTATGTTCTAGGTCTCCTCTATGTAGAAACAGCCCTATAATTTTAAGAGAATTAAAAAGTGATAAAAATGAACTTAGAGCTGCAAAACTTCTATCAACAACTGCTAATCTAAAACGTTTCGAAAAATGGAATAAATTTAAAGATGCATTTTATAAATCTATGCCATCCTCAACTCTATTGAAAGCTGGTGGTCATATTACATATGAAAAATGTTCTAACGCAATCGATTATTTTGAGTTTTTCAGATATTTCAATCTTCCAGATACATTTCACTCTTGGTTTCTTGTAATGCAACTGCATGTTTGGATGTGTATTGCAGTAACAATTATAGAACAACATGGTCGACAATTTAAGTACCATATTGTAAATTCAATGTGGAAGGATGTAGAATCGCGCGTGGCACAATTGGAAGAAATCCCAAGCTCTTCCAGAAGAAAATATCTAACTGAAATGAAGGAGCAATTTCGACCTTTTAAAGTATCTTGGGATGAAGGTTTACTATCTGAAGATACAACTCTAGCTGCTGCTGCTTGGAGAACATTATACGATTGTCGTAATATTGATCCAAGATTATTAGAAGCTATTGTGTTATACGTACGTAAACAAATAAATCATTTAGACTCTCTTAATACAGAAGAATTTATGGTTCGAGGTTCAGTATCTTTTCTAACTGTAAAAGATATTATGAGTCATCCTTCTTTTAAAAAAAAACTTTGTTTTGTTAAAAATTTTTGTTTGTATTTTGTAGGTTCTAATAAAATGCTTAAGAAAAAAAAAAAACATTTGTTTAATGTTATGAAAATTGGGAAATTCATTTAGTTACCTTTTAATTTGTTTGATAATCAAGTTCTTCATACTCGCCCTGGTTTGTACCATTAATTCTTAAAGAATATAATTTAAATTGATAATGTGGTTTACATATCAATTATTTTATTCAAATAAACTATGTAGCCATCATAATTTTCCTGAGAAATATTAATTTTTTAAAACTTCTATTATGCATTTTTCTGACAAAACAAAGCTAATAATACATACCCTGAATCAGGATGATAAAACTGAATAATGCAGATTTTATTTTGCTTCTTAATTATAGTAATGTAATACATTCTTTCCTTTTGCCATATTTTTGATATTAATTTGAATAATAACTTATGTATAATATAAAAGAATAAATTTTTTTCCTTCAGCTATTTTTGATTTAATTTGTAGAAAATCATCTTTACTTGTAAAAGCCAAATTCTTGTAAATAATGCTTACTTATTTTTGTTTTTAAGAAACTTTTTTTTTTTCTTAAGCTCACAATGAAATTTACATGTATTACTTTATTATTTTGAATATAACAACTAATTTAAAGATTAATATATACATGATAGAATTTGAATTTTCATAATAAGTAAATTTTATTATATTTCTACTACAATTCACAAAATACATCAAATAAATTTTTGATTGCACATATTTTTAAAAATTTAATAGATAAAAAAAATTATTGCCACTTCATGTAGTTAAGTAATTATAGAATTATTGTATGGTTTTAAAATTAATATTTAAGTATGTGACCACAAATAACTGGTTTATTTAAAGTTCTGTGTTATAATTTAGATTAGTTACATGTTTTCTTTTTTTCCCTCGCAGTACAAAATTATAATCAAGAAGACTTAAGAGGCAATCCTTTATTTTCATTTAGATTCATAAAATTTGAATGATGTAAACAAAATGTAAATGTTTACTATTCATTGTTTTTTCTTCAGAAAGGAATACATTTAAAATTTTAATTTATTCAATCAAAGGCTTATATACTATATTTTTTATTGTATAGTCAATATATTTCATCTAATTGTTTTAAATTTTCTCTAAATGGAAAAAATAATATTGAGTTTAAAAATTTAGCAAAGTGTGAGTGTTTTTGTTTTTTTTATAGTATGACGAAATCATTGAAAATTGAATATTTTCTATAAATTTATATGGTTCATGGTAATTATTATCAAACAGCTGACAACACTGTATCATATGTAACAAGCTGCTAAAAAAATACAAAGTAATTTTGAAAAATTAATAGACACATAAATTTTATTTTCATTTGTTTTATGAGTGATAATAAAAAAATTTGCATCGCAAATAATCGACTTGGAAGAATTCAGAAATAACTGTTTTTTTCTGTTGTTGGTTTACTCCAAGAACTAAATATTTTGCTATATGAAGTCCAGAATTTGGTTCATGAGAACATATGCATCTCATGTTATTTATATGCACTTTATAGTTGAAGTAGAAAATTACAAGTAGCCAAGTTGGATAAATTAAAAAAATAATATAAAAAAGACATCAAAGAATTCCTTTTTTTTTTATAATTAATATTTTAGATTACATGATTCTAAATAGATAACTACTTCACATTAACTGTTATTTTTTTATTTCAAAGCAGCTTCGTGCAGTGTACATCTGACTTGCACTTCTAACAAGTTATCAGTTCATTTATTTCTGTCTATAAACCTTTCCATTCCATGCTATCCGTGGTCAGATTATAGAATGATTTTCTATGACAATTGTTGTTTTCTATACCGTTTACTCTTCTTAATTTTTAAACTAGTTATTTTTGCAATTTCATATTATTTTACATAATAGATCATATAACAAAAAACAAAGTTGTGATTTCTTTAAGATTTGAAAACTTTAAAAATCAAAGGTAGTAGATTTGGCCAATCTAAAAAATAAATGTCATTGTGTCTTAGTATTTTAATAATATTAAATTTTATTTTGTTCTGAAAGAACTACTTAATATTTTCTAATTGCAAACATTATTTCCTTTCCAGAAAATTTATTCATGAATAACCATGCTATTTAGTATGCTTTTTCCTCTGAGAATTTAAATACATTTTCTAAATTTTCATCAATTAATTGTATGTAGTATCGAAAAGTTGATTTTTAATAAATAATAAAAAAAAAAAAAAAAAAAAAATCTAGATAAGACAAAAAAAAATTTTTTTTTTTATGTTATTTATTATGTGTGTTTAAAAATGTCTATTCTTTTATTTTATTTTATGTAGAATTATTTCCTATTAATTATTATTTATACTAAATTATGTTAACATAAATTTTTTTACATGAGTAAATTTTACAAAAAACACTTGCTATAAAATACCTTTTTCCATATTTAACATTTGACATGAAAAATTGAGGTTTTTTTTTTTCCTCCACAAATTTGGAATATCTGAAAAATCTTCAATTTAATGAATTAAAAATAGTTTGTCACTTGCAAATTAAATCATTCGATATTATATATAATCAATATATATATAGATAACACATAATATAGCTAAATACTTAATTGATTATTAATATTCATATTCTAAATAATTACACAAAATATATGCATAATGAATAACTGGGTTGATTATCAAACTGGTTAAATAACTAATTTTTTTATTATTATATTGTTGAGTATTTAGAGTTGACAGCTTTTCTTTAATTATTCATAATCTTAATTTTATTTCTACACTAACATAAATGTAAATAAAAATATCTGTTGAAACAGATAAGCAACATTTAGTTCAAATTTTTATTTTATTCATACAGATCCATTGTGTTTTTGGAATTAAAATTATAAATCCAATTTTACTAAAAATAATGCTCCAATGAAGATTTTTGATTTTTGCAACTGCAATAACTTTTACAACTATAATGTCTAAAAATATACATTTTAATATAGGTCAATAATTTTATACAAATTTAATGCCAGTGATGCCAACAATACATATTGTATGGACCATTTAAAAATGTGTGAGTAATGCTTAAATATTTTTTTTAATTTCATGTTTATGTTACATATTCAAGATTTTTTAAATTAATAATACACCAAATAACATGCAGTTAATTTTCTTTCATACTTGTCTTATTATAAGTTCTATTTAAGTAAAAAAAAAAATGTTTTTTTTTCTTTGATGTTTACCATTGCATCAGCACAGGAATTAAATGTTTCACAAAAATATATTGGATAATTGATAGTCCAGTATATTTATGGTATATCTAGGGGCAGTTTGATTTTGTGAGGTATTTTATTTTGAAAAAATGACATTTGAAAGTAGTATAATCAATTTTATGATAAAAGAATTAATAAATAAAATAAATTACGAATACAATAAATTTCTGTGAGTTAATAAATTGATTGAATTTTGTGTGCCAACTTTCCTTTGTATATATTGTTTACCAAATTTTGAAAATGCATGTGTATGTTAGAGTGAACGTAGTGCTAAAGTGAATATAAGTGCTTTTTTTTTCTAGAAAAAAGCAAATTATTGTAATTAGGTGGTAAATCTTCTAAAATGAGTATAAAAACGAACTTTTTTTTCAGGTTAGAAAATTTGCAGATAAGCCACATTGTTTTTGCATCGTTTGATATTGAACCTCAATTAGAGGTTAATTGAGTCATTTGTTTGAAGTTTTCCTTTGAATTGCATATTTAAAAAATTTAACTTGTTAATTCTAATAGAGATTCAGTTGAAAAATGATTTTTTTTTTTTTTAAATAAGTCTATTCTCTCTATTTTTTTGAAGCTTTATGTTTTTCCACTATGTTAGTTTAAAAAAACTTATGTTTTTCGATATGGGAAAAAGTCACATGGATTATGGAAATAAAGATTTTGATCTTCTGTTATTGATTTCACCCAATTATGATAGATTTTATAAATGAACAATATCAAACAAAAGAATACTTTTTTTTTTTTTTTATAATGAACAGGATGTTGAATACAACATTTTTAACTGCCATTATACCTTTTAGTCAACATATTGTTTATTTAGGGCCTGAATGGCAGAGTGGCTAGCGCTCGGTACGACAGGTTGAGGATTAGAATCGTGGTGCCATGGATGTTTGAAGTGGTTCGGAATCCACTTTAAACCGTAGGTCCCGCTCTAATATGATCGTAGAGCGTTGCGGGGGCATTGTTACTCCGCGTCCGTGGCTTATCTTTTCCAAGTTACACGCGCCCCCTGGGTAATGCAAATTGAGTAACGTCTGTGCAAAGCTTGCCTTAAAGCATCCAAGACAATTGTCTAAGTGTTTGCCAGCTGCATTAGAACGAAAAAAAAAAAAAAATTTGTTTATGTATGTTATCCAAAATTAAATACAAGAGTGCAATTGATTTTTTTTTTTTTTTTTAGGAAATTTAGATTAATTGAATATAACACATTATGTTTCATTGCTTTTAATTCAATTATAACTTAACGTTTAGAAAAGATTGATTTTATAAAAACTTGAATAGTGGCAGCTTTACAATCAGAATTCTTATCACTGACCAGAAATAAAAAATATATGAAAGGCAAAGAATATTTGAAAAGGCAAGAATATTGACGTATATGAATGTTGTTATTATTTTATTGTTTAAAAACAATATAAATTTAACATAAATGGGATATGACAGAATTAAAATTCTTGAATTATGCATATACAGTAAGTTGATGGATGACTAAAAAATGTTTATCAGCTGTTCGCGTCTACGCGCGTAGATACCGGCAAAAAAAAAAAAAAGCAAAAAAAAAAAATTGCTTGCGCCTGCGTGCGCAGAACCCCTAGTGGTGTTAGTGTCGTGCCTGATCGGCAAGTATGAAATAGCAAGACTGCGAGTGGCTATGGCTGTTAAGTGAAACAAAATTTGCACTGATGCAAGGCTGTGAGTGCTTATTTCAATTCCTTCTATTAGCTACAGTCTCCCTATATATATCTTGTTCAAATGTTCAATGGTTCATAAAATACTTTTTATTCATCCACTTCAAGTTCAAATACATTTTTTTTTGAACTTGTAGTGGATGGCACTTAATGCTAATACAGTTTTTTTAAATATTAATTCAGTAATTAAATTTAAAATTATAGTTTTTTTTAGATTTAAGTTGCATATACCTACCAATGGATGGCGTAGATAAACTTAAAAAATGAATGTTTTCTAAAGGACTTTTGTGAAAAAAAAAAAAAAAAAGAAGGAATTGACTTAAAATTTTTTTTTTTATATTACTTGTTTTGAATGGTGTTAGTGTGTGAGTGTGAATCCCAATTATACAATCAGTCCAAAAATATATATTTATAAAATTATTTGTCTATTTAATAATAAATCATTCTTTATCCTTGTATAATTCTATCATTTTTAATTTGCATATACATTATACCGTCTGCAATACAGCCTTATATTGCATGCAACTTCGTAAAATGGATGTCATCGATTTCATTTTAAATAAAAGATTTCGATAAAATGTTAAAAAATATATATACATTATTTTTCCAAAAGTTTTAGTTGGAATCTTTTAGCTTTAAATGATATGTTCTTTCATATTTTTACTCTTCATATAATTGAAAGATTTTAAAGAAAAAACTTAAAAATTATTAAAAGAATTTAAACAAGTCATTCTTACCATGATGAAAGAGTACTTTATAACTTCGATTTATTTATTTATATTATTTCCATTATTATTTTATAACTTTATTTTTATAACATTTATTGAAAAGTCCTGGAGTAAATGTCAACGTTTAGAACTTTTAGAATAGCTAAAGACTTAGAATCTCATGGATCACTTTGCAAATAAAATACCAGTTAATAAACAAATTTTTGTCTCTGATGCATCACAATTTGAAACAAATAATCCCTATAGTTCTGAGATGCACATTTCTTAACTTTCTTTCCAAAATGTGTAGAATCTTTCCGCCTTAAGAATTTTTCGTGTTTATTCCCAGTGGGAATGTTAGATATTGATATTTTGTGCTTCGACAAAGTTTACACTACATCAAAAGCTTATCGGGTTAACTTAGAAGGCTGAAGGCCTTCCCCGATATGCACCTTGTGCAGCTCTGGAGAGGCCATGGACTCCACGCATCTACTTCACTGTCTTGCTCTGAGCAAGACTTTTCTCTCCAAGCGATATTGGGAGGCTAGAGATATGTTAGATTAATGAACTCTGTTTCAGCATGCTTTGTTCTTTTTTTTTTTTTTTTTACTGTAACTGTTCATAATCTGCCATTGGAAATAAAATAAAAAATATAAAAAAAAAAAACAAACTAGAAGGCTCTCTTCTATAATAGCTATTATATATATACATATATTTATCTACGGAAAATCTAGCAAAATGTATCCTAAGGGCCAAGACCTGGCTGGCTTATCATACCAGCATACAGCATATCATACAGGATACAGGAAAATTTCTTTTATTGCTTACATCCGAGCAATAAAAGAAATTTTTAAATGAAAAGTATTTAGTCACCATCCTTTCAATGACATTATTCTTTTGGTGATTTTATTATGAATAAATATATCCTTTATTCGTTGTAGATTTTCGGTGTGCATTGGTCGCGCTGCTACCATAAACCTCCGTCCTGGAAAAATAGGGCTCTTGTCAATTGGTCTAAGCCCATTGTCAGTGTGAAAATTTTTTTTAAATTTATAGAAAAAGTAGATAATTGAATAAAAATTACAAATAAATAAACTAGTTAAAAATATTAAGTGAGATAAAAAAATACAGAAGGAAAGGAATTAAAATTACAAAATTTGTGTTCGCTTGTTTGTTTCGTTTTGTTTGTTTTATAAACTTGTTCTACTTGTAAATGTAAACGTTTTGGAATGATACCAATGATACATTTCCTTCATACTATTTAGAAATCATATGTCACATGACATCATCCTTTTTTTCACATGCATCGTATCAACGGAATGGAGATATTTATGTTTGCTTTCACCGGTTTCGGTTTGCTTTCACCGGTTTTTACCGGTTTCCTTCAGTAAAGTATTATTATTCTCAAAGTCGTGATCAAGAAATAATCTTGACAACGAATTTTAATTTTGCCAAACGATTAGAAAAATAACTTTAGAAAAACAATTCTGTTCAAAAATTGTTTGCAAACGATAATCAATTTTTAATTTTCTTATTATTTGTCAATAAGAAATTAATTTTTAATTTAATTTTCTTTTATATTTTCTTTTTTTTAAGTTATTAATTTAATTTTCTTTTTATATAAGTTAATATTTCCGAAAAGAAATAAGATTCCATCGCATGGTAACGTATGGATTAATTGTATTCTAAAAATTTATTTTGTAATAGAATGGTATATTTTTAAATATTCAATGGATAGAATGAGGTTTAAGTGGAAATATTTTTATAGTTTCTTTAAAGATGTGATTTTTATTTGCTTCGGAAATAATATTTCGCTTTCTATTTTAAATACATGATAATAATAAGTATAACAAAAATTTATTTCGACTTTAGAATCTCTATAAAACTTTTAAAATGTATATATTTTTGGCAAGTTTCAAAAATAAAAAGAAGACATATCAAAAGAAACAAATGCCCGAACAAAATTATTGAACCTGGAATTTAATGAAGGTATGATTTTCGTGATGATTACTTTATGTAAGATGCTAAAAAAAATAAAAACTATTGAAATTAAAATGGTTAATTTGATAAAAAAAATTGTGTATATATTATTTTAGTTATACTAATTGATAATTATTGCAGCAATTGCAATGTTTTTAAATCATTATAATTTAAAATGAAATTAATATTTAGTTGTATATATATAATAAATATAAATATTTTTAAAAAACGTCAAGTAAATGCCTATTTGTTGCGTAATGATATAAAAAACTAAGTTTTTTTGGTTTCATGTGTAGGAAGTATTATTGCAGGGACTGTTTAGGTTGTTTAGAAAAAATTGATAAAATAAGCATTCATATATGTACGTTATGGCTTATTTTATAAAATCGATCAAACACTGTGGAACAAATCTCTCTTTATGGCATAAACTCAAAAAAGCAAGTAGTGATAAATATTATTAAATTCAAAAATAATAGATAATTTTTTTTTTTTTTTTTTTAACTGCAGATTCGTTATTTCAAGGAACAGTAGACTTGATAAATACTATAACGAGACGGTTTTTGTTAAAAAATTTAATTGTCACACTTTGCAAATATATTTAACAATAGTATCCTCTAATTGCATTTAAACGAGAGCTATTAGTAATTGGTAATTATGAATAGAAACGCCAATTATTAATTAGTTGAATGCCACTTTTTTGTATTTAAACATGTTATTTTAGAGGCATGAGATATGAAGACTTTGTGAACGTTATCTTCATCCAAAAACAATTTCGGAAAATGTGACGGGAAAAAAAAAAGGAAAAATTTAGATTTTTATAAATTATCTTCTAAAATGAAGGAATATTTTGTAATTAAGGCAAAAAAAATTAATAAGTTAAAATTTTACATTTTGATGAAATAATTGCAGCGTTGGGGAAAATGTATTCGTTTAAAATGTATTACGAAATAATCCAGGGTTGTAATTGAAATAGACAGAAAAATATTTGGACGGAATTTTTTGAGATAGTTGATGATATATTTTATTGTAAATTTGTTGACAAATTTAACGATAAAAGGAATTATTACAGCAGAGATTTTTCTGGTACAAGTGCATAGCATTTATTTTGGAATTCGATGAAAAAAATCATTGCTAATTATTCAAAGATAATCCATTATAGATATACCTGTTTTGAATTTTTACCCTTTTTACAAGTCTGTGTCTTTTTTTATGTCTTATAATAATTATAAGATTTGTTTTTCACTGATTTGTTGAAATTTATTTTCTCGAATAAGAAATCATTCTTAAATACAGACGTGTTGCGTTCAACTTATTGTTTATTATTCATTCATATCGAAATAAAAACGAATTCTTCAAAATTATAAAGTTTGTTTTATTTTATTTTTGTTTTAGGTTAATTTAATGGAATATTTTGGATCTCGAGAGAAAGTATCTTCAGGTAATTTGACCACATTTTGTCAAAACTAAATGTACTCTTGAGGAATTGTATTTTTTCAAGAAAAGTGGAACTCAAAAGGAATTCGTGTTAAAAGTGTTACAAATTGAAATAAAAACAAACAAACAAGAGAAACCACATTCTTTAAAAAGATATTAAAATTACATTGCTCACTGAATTTTAATGAGGTAAAGATTATTCTTGAAGTTTATTTTAAGTAATATGCGGAAAAAAAAAATTTTAAATTATTGAAATTAGAATGTTTACTTTAATGAGTAATATTTTAATTATTTTTATAATTTAATCATACTAATAAATAGTTCATTCAAAATTAATTTTGATTATACTGTTGCATGTTATGGCTCATTTCATGTGAACCATCAGACGAAATCAATGCTCGTGGTAAAAAGAACTATTTGCAGATTCACTTCTTTTAAGCATCAGCATAAAAGCTCAATTCAATAATGAGACGTTCTCTTGTACAAATTACGATGTAGTTACGATTTTCAACATTCAAAAATTCGCATTTTATTTTTAAAAAAAAAAATTTTTATTTAATGTCACATTTTGCAAAAATAATTAACAATGCCTCTTCTATTTATAAACAAACAAAAGCCTGTGTTAGGTACTGATTAGGAAACTTAGCATTTGCCATAAATAATTTTTAATTTCGATATTTTCATCAAAAAATCAGTTGGTGTTAAAACTATGTCTCACAATGTGCGAAAAGAAACTTTTTACTTTTCTGAAAATACTTCTACATTAACAGAATGTTATGTTAATCCCCACGAAAAGAATTAAAAATTAAAATTTTACGCATTTTTGATAATATGTTTACAAGGAGTGTTGGAAAAAATTCAATTAACAGGTGGACTAAAAGTTCATAGGCTAACACATAGATGGCGCTACTAGTATTAAATCCATATGATTTTTAGTTAACCTTAATTTTTCAAAATACACGTGTATAAATTTGACACTGTTGCATTTTTAGTATGTGAGTTATAGCATTTTTAGTAAAGTTATAGCATTTTTAGTGTTCATCACGTGCAGTCCATTCGGCTGACTGTCGATTGGACTCCGGTGTGAAATGATGGAGCCATGTTTCATCCATTGTCACATATCCACGCAAAAATTCGGGTTTATTAAAGATTGAACAGCTCAAACACTGCTTAGAATCATCAATTCGTTGTTGTTTTGGGCCGATTGTTTTCTCTGCGCGGCACCCACTTTGAACAAGTCTTTTGCATAACCAAATATTATTTCACGATATGTCCAACACGTTCCTTTGATATCTTTAGGGTCTCAGCTATCTCAATCAATTTCCCTTTATGGTTATCAGAATTTATTTTGTGGACTATTTTGATGTTTTCTTCGGTAACAGACCTCTTTGGGGCGTTCACTGCGGGCATCGTCCACGGTGCTCATTTCGCCTCTTTTAAATTTAGCAAACCACTTCTCTACGGTTGATTTTCCTGGTGCAATGTCGAATAATGTTTATCAAGTCAAGCCTTGGCTTCAAGGTATTTTTTTCTCCAAAAAGCGAAGCTTTAATTAACATAGGGTGAAATTCCTTTTTATCCATTTTTTTCAAACTAAAAAAGTTGCTTCACTAAAAATGCTATTACTCACATACTAATAGTGCAATAGCTGTCAAATTTATACACGTGTCTTTTGAAGGCTAGGCCTAACTAAAAATCATATGGATTTAATACTAGTAGCGCCATCTATGTGTCAGCCTATGAACATGTCAGCCATCTGTTATATAAAAAAAGAATGACTTGATTAAAGTTAGTAACAAAACATCCAGAAAAAATGCTCGGATGCGATTTGTGCGGTAATGCATGGAATGTAAATTTTAAACAATTTTCCTATAGATATGGGTTTTAAAGATAGTTGAAATTTTTTTGGTATTATATATCGCATCTGTTTTTCAGTTTGAAATCAAGAAAAACTCATTCTGGATTAATTTTATAAAAATGTGTGTGTGTAAGAAAATTCGATTTTTGCAATCCTTAAATTTAATTATTTAAATTACTAAGTAGAAATATGAAAATTTGTTCTTCCTCTGATTTAAAATTCATCAAAAGAACTGAATATCAATTTTATAACTTGGTTCGGTTCCTATTAATTTCTTCTTCCCTTGACTTGTTTTCTGCATTTATAACAAGTAATTCATGCAGAACTATGAATATGACACTGATACATCTGCATTCGTCAAAAGTTTCAACACACCTGGATTTCTGATAGATTTCTCATGTTAATCACCCATCAAATCTTCGTGCATGTTATGGTTAGCAATTTCCATGCTGCAAGGAAACCCAAACTTTTATTGGTTATCTTTCATAACAAGACGCTCTCACCGTTCAGAAGTGGTCTCCCGACGAACGCAGTATTATGAGCATATGGCACAGTTCAATACCTCTGCCACCTCGGTGGTTTTACAGGAGTGCCTCGACAGTACTGCAAGTAGGCTACGGATGACGGATCCATGTACTTGGTGGCTGAAGGTGATGGCCTTGTTCAAAGATTAACAATTAAAATAAGGGTGCAATTACAGTTATTTGGCATAAAACAGTGGAAAGTATGTAAATGTTGTAGATTTGAAGCAAGGAATTGGGAAATGTGGCTAGCTTCAAGGAAGACATTGAAGACATCACGAAGAAAAAAAGAACATAAATAATGACATGAGCAAGAGACTGGAATTGTCGATGCCATTGATCAGCGCAATGGTAAACTCTAGAACATAAAAGAGAAAAAATTAAGAAAATGCTGTATTTTAATACGCATGAAGATATGCTACATAGCATAATGGAAAAATAAAAGAAATGAATCATGTATTCAGTTTTCTTGCTGCTAAGAGTTCAGAATACCAGAAACAAATGGAAAAACAGTACATAAAAGTGAGATAGAAGGATGAAAATTGCGAAAATAGTGTATAAAAACATTGACAAGAAAACTCAAATATTTTTTGACTCTTTTAACATTTAAAATCTGTTCCTTTTAAGTACATCAATGAACTTTCAATATCCGATAATTCTTCATTGTTAAATTCAAATGCATTTCTTGACTGTTTTCTGCATTTACAATAACTATTTCTTCAAGCTACAGAACTATGAATATCATTAATGCATCTGTATTCGTCAAGGTAACACACACAACAACACGCCTGGATTCGAAGTATTGTTCTCGTGGCTTGAATCGCCCATCAAATCTTCATGCATGTTATATTAGGTTCTTGCATGTTATATTATGGTTAGCAATTTCCATGCTGCAGGAAACCCAAAGTTTCCCCATTGGTTATCCTTCATAACAAGACGCTCTCACCGTTCAGGAAGTGGTCTCCCGACAGAGCACGCAGTATTATGAGCGCATATGGCACGAAGTTCAATACCTCCGCCACCTCGGTGGTTGACTAAGTGCCTCACGACGGTACTGCAAATGAGCTAAGGATGACCCGAATCCATGCATTTGGTGGCTGAATTTTACGACAGCCTTGTTCGAATAAACAATTAAAATAGAGGGTTCCTTCAGGGTGCAAAACAAATAGAAACATATAAAATATGGTAGACTTAAAGCAAGTAATTCGAAATGTTCAAGAAGACATCTGACGACATCATTATTACCACGAAGAAAAAAAACCCACATATCAAACATAAGCACAGAGACAAGAATTATGGACGCCATTGATTATCGCATTAATTTAATGCCAGAACATAAAAGAGAATACGAATTAGAAAACTGCGGTTTTTTAATACACATGAAATATGCTGTAAAGCGAAATGGAAAAAAGAAAATAAATGAAACATTGCGAATTGAAGAGTTAATAAATAATAATTTAATTTAAAATGTCAAATTACTCATATTTTAAATTCCCGATCTGAATTCCGACCAAATTGTGT
The DNA here is from genome assembly GCA_021605095.1 of Caerostris extrusa. Lineage (NCBI taxonomy): Eukaryota > Metazoa > Arthropoda > Arachnida > Araneae > Araneidae > Caerostris > Caerostris extrusa. The sequence continues at coordinate 61,992 of BPLR01006508.1, forward strand.
TAGGGTTAAATAATTTAAACAATGTTTAGACTTAAGCAATACGTA